>CP139504.1:382415489-382710489 GCA_021014915.2 Artemisia tridentata subsp. tridentata | reverse complement strand
AATAATAATAATAATAATAATAATAATAATAATAATAATAATAATAATAATAATAATAATAATAATAATAATAATAATAATAATATAATAATAATAATAATAATAATAATAATAATAATAATAATAAATAATAATAATAATAATAATAATAATAATAATAATAATAATAATAATAATAATAATAAAATAATAATAAAAATAATAATAAAATAAATAAATAAATAAACTCGTTTTAGCATGAGGCTTAATTGATACAATTTCTGGTTAACATCACTGTCTTCAACAGTTCAACCTCCTATCCTAAATAAGCAGCTTGAAAATACGGAGTATATAAGTATAGATTAGAAGGCTGTGGACTAGAATGTAAGCTATCAAACAAAGGAATTTATATTATAGCCATAAATAAATGAGTTTACACATCCACATCACTTTTAGCAACTATTTTTATGTCCACTAAACAGCATCATACATGTTAATTTATCGGTTTCCATTTGAAATTGGGTTCATATTACTATTTCATAATTGTTTGTGTATGTGATTTGATTTTGGTGATGACTGTATAATGAGCTTATGATAGATAGCATCACCAGCTTACGTGAACAGATGACATACCTGTTTTTTCTGTGCACAATTTTGAGATTAAAGGTTTCATACTCTTCGTCCTGAGCCTTTATCTGGTTAACTTGCTCTTGAACAGCAGCGGCCTCTTCATCCTCCAGAGATGCCCCTAGTTCTTCTCTTAAACCACCAACTTTCTGGTCCTCTTGACGGGCCCGTTCAGCATAATTATAATTTGAAAGAGTAGAAGGGCTGGAATCTGCTGAACCTACATCATCTTCATCCCTGGAACTTTTAACAGGTGACGAGCTACTACTTTTCTGTCTCCATGGAGGGATGAGATCAGCATTTTCCTTGCTTCGAATAGCATTATCAGCTTTATTGGAACCAGCAAACAGTTGACCGTTTCTAGGAGGTGGAAAAGAAAATCCACTTTCATTCATGTTTTTTGTTAATTTACCTGAACTTCTAGGTTTATCTTTCATAGCTTTATCAATTAATTTCCTTTCAGAATCGTGCGATGAATTATACTCCAACTCCCCCTCGCTCTCCCGGACCTCACTACCAAAATCTGCTACATCACTATTGATCCCAACACCAATTGATCGTACCGAACCATGTTGATCTTCATCTATACAGAGATCATCCAAATGGGGCCTACCAGTTTTACCCGATATTTGACCTTCAGTTAACATAAGGAGCTCATCTGTTTGTGAAACAAACTCCTTCCACACAGACTCTGGACGCATCAAATTCAACTCATCTTCATCCATCAACTGTCCGTCATACTCACCAGTCATATCATCCAAGTGATGGACGGGGTCCACGTTTTTCGAAAGAAAATATTGGTCACCAGATAAGTATGAATCCTCTTCCGCAAATGACTGATCATCATCCTCATTTTTTTCTGGACCATTTTCTTGTGTACCTTTACTATTCCCGTGATCTGTTTTCTTTTCATTATCACTCGGGTAGTCAATTTCATGAGCTAGAAACCAGGTCTCATCTTCAATAGGTTGTCTCATATAGCCAACATCATCATCGTCATCATATTCATCGGAGTCCCAGTAGTCGTTTGGGTAATCAATAGTATCACTTAAACCATCACCAATTGTAGCGAAACCAGATACTAGATCAGAAGTGTCATCTGTAATGCCTTGACTTACAGAGAACCAATTGCCTCCTGCAAGCCTTTTTCCACCTAAATCATTTAAGAGTGGATGATAATACGTAAGAAATTTATACTTGTATATAAAGACAATAGGGCATAAATGTAAATAATTTAGAATGTGGCCTGTCATCAATTAAAGCTTAAACAAAGGTCAGTTTATATCTTAGCCCATATTCACGTGGAACTTATTCTTCATGTTTACTTGGATTTCCCATCACGTGGATGATGAATTTTGAACAAGCTACAGAAATAGCTCATGCACTTTGCTTCATACAAACTTAGCATCCTGCATGATATACAATGAATAGTAGTTGGCTAGATTTGTAAGGAAGAAGCACCAGAATTCTTTTTGTACCACTGCCTATCAAATAAATATCCTAGAGAAAGATTTACAATGTCCAAAAATCGAGTATGAAACTCTTCCCACCGTCCATAATAAGGAGTTGTATAGACACCTCTAATTATGTTTCCTCAATCAAGAATGACTAAATTTTAACAATAACCATGATCCATTTGACCAAGTGTGCATCGGTAAACCGTAAATTGGCAATTAGAGGATAAGTACTTGTGTTGCCAACAAACAGGGCCCCCCATGCCATGCGGCATCTGCACCATATAAAGATGGAGTAACACGTATTCCTTTATGTAGTTCCATGTTAAAACTTTTAGGGAAGCATAGATAAGGAACTACACGATCTACGGCCTCCTCCATATCCAAAGGAATAGTGTTATTCCCATAGTCACATGGAACAGGGATCGTTCCGGTACGCAATCGAGGATTGGGATCGCGGTTCCCTAGGTGCCTAAAATTCTGTTCGATGGGGATAGGATCATTCGGGATCGCTCCGGTACGATGTACCTAATAATTAATATATTCCTAAAGATTATAAATAAAAAAAATCCTAACATCCAAAATTAGAAAAATAGTTTAATACTTACGAAATTTCCATAAGTCATAACCATTAGTCAGTTACATACTAAAGTTTCTATATTGAAATTAAAAAAGAGTAACAATTTTAGGATTGGGAAGGTCTTAGATTTGAATCGTTAATTTCCCGTTCCCGACTGAATCATACCCAAATTGGGAACGCGTGAACTGATCGCAATTCATGACCTTTTTAGCGAATTATGTTACTATGGACTTATTCCATTACCATAAGGAGAATATTTTTTCAATACAGATCTTGTTCGCAGATGCTGCACAGCAAAGGGCACAACTTGTTGTCAACGTATTTTTCTAATTCGCTAATTGCCACATTTTCGTTTGGTCAACTAGATCGTACTTCTTTCTCTTGATAGAATGGTTAATCAATTTCTATAATTAACTTGATTCATAATCATAAGCAATATGTTGCGCAAGTAGGTACATACTCAATCCCTGATGAACTAAAGGGTTGTGTCACAGGGCAGAGAAACAATGATAGAGCATTAACATAGGTATGTTCATGTAAAACTCAGTCACTTTTGTGTTTATGTATACCTGCGTCACGACACTAAGCAACAGCTATACAAATTCTAACAGCTACTAAATACTAAATAAGATAAAATATGTTATGCATAAAATTAGTGATGTGGCCATAACCATTTGTTTTTATGCCTAAGGGTGTAGTACTAATACTAGTATCAACTACGTAAATGTGTTTAAATAACTTCAAAATGAAATAAACAAATGTAAATACTAGCAGACCTGCATTGTTTAATTCCTGGCCGATTGGAACATCCAGAAACGATCCAATAAGAAAGGAGCTGTCGCCATTAACAACATTTGAACCAGGTCCATCACGTTGATGCTTCTCCTCCCATGTTATGCTTGATGGTTTATCCTCTAACTTGATTTTAACAGGTGCTAACCTTGGCAACTCTTCCTTCTGTTTCTCCGAAATGACCGGAAAACCCAAACCACCAAAAGCTTTTGTTTCGGTACTAGTATCGTAACTGGTTGACGCATCTCCCTTAGAGGACGGAAATACCGTTTTAACAGAACAAGCATTCCATGACTCTGATGAACCATATTTGATTCCATCGTTTCTAGACCAAGGGTTATCCATCAATTCCTTAGGCTCAATAATTTTGCTCATACTCGACTGTTTTCTGTCTGCTGAAAAATCCTTTTCTACACCCACTTTCACAGTGACTCGATTCTTATCATTTGACTGAGAAGAAACCGAATACTCTTTCACATCATTTGCTTTAACATCAACTGACCCGTTACTAGAACTAAACTTCTTTGGATATATCTCGAGCACAGTTTCTTCTGTATTATTAGAAGATGACGTATAACTTTTATCCACATTTTTCCGTTTACTATCCAATCCATTTCTTGGATTCCCACTTTCCATTTCCTTAACAACAAACTCCTCTTTCAACGCTTCATGAGTACTTCTCCCATTGTCGCCATTCACACCAGATTTCGCCATAACCTCTTCAAGCTTAAGACCCTGCAAAAACCCATTCAAATCACCCCGGTTACCAATCTCGTTACGCAATGCAGCCTCAGCCTTATCAAGTTTATTAGTCTTCAGAAATTCAAGTATACCGTTAACCGAACTTGGCTCCGCCATATCCCAATTCCTACACACACACACCCCAAAACCGTCAGATTTAACCAATTTAACATTTCAAAATAATTATGTCTAGCATCAAAAACCTGACTATAACTACTCTATACAAAACCCTAAACTAATCCAATAAATTACAGAGACAACAGATCGACATTAAAGCACCAATAAATGCAATGAGTTTGTATCCATCGTGTATAACATAAAACTAATATATACTCCGTAACATAATCTAAACAAGTGCAATATTAACAGTATATAATCGTAAACTAGACCTAATTCAGCAAATACAGATATGTGCATTTTCTAAAATAGCTAAATCCAGTGGCGGAACTAGGGGGTCCGGGGGTGTCACGAACTCACGCGCCAAAAAAACAACTCATATTTTCCTAAATGCACCGGGTCTAACGAATTTTGTGCTTGTAGTACTTGCTTACTTAGTTCAATAATAAGTGAAAAATAAACGCATTTTTTATTAAACTCGGCCGTATTAATGAAATTGTACCCTTTTTGTTCATTTTTTTCCTTATACTACATTATTTAAACAAATTGTGCACCCGCCACTTATAACCCTCGTTCCGACACTGTCTAGGGGTCTAGCATTAAAAAGCCTAACTATAACTACTTTTTACAAAACCTAAAAATCTATCTTAATCTTAACCTAAATAACGCAACATTATAGCCTCTATAGATGCATTGAGTTCATTTTATTCAAAATATAACATTCAATAAATTACAGTAGCTACTATTTACAAAACCTAGGGGGTGTTTGTTTAAGCTTATATGTGGGCTTATATTTCATAAGCCCCAATTTTTCGGCTTATTTTGAGCCCAAAAGTCTTCAAATAAATTTGAATATTGAGGGTTATGAGATATAAGCCGAAACGCAAATATGTATAAGCTTATACAAACACCCCCTTAACCTAGATAACGTAACACTATAGCCTGTATCGAAGCATTGAATAAATTATAGCAGCTACTATTTACAAAAACCTAAAAAATTTAGTTGAATAAATTACCTAATAAAAATAACTCTCTAAATTAAATCCTCTATAGATATAATGAGTTCAAGTTCATCAAATATAAATTAAAACCTAAAAACCAACTAAACTAAATTAAATTAAATAGAAGCATAAGTTATACCTAATAAATCAGTAAATAAAACACACAGTAGTGTGTGTTTTATGTACAGATCTTCTTCGTCAGATGAAAGTGGGTGTTTGAAGGATTCAATGTGTGAGTGAGTGAGGTTAACAATGGAGGAAATGATATGACGTGGCGAGGGTTTTTTTTAATTAAATCATTCTAGCTGCTATGAGAAATGATGATGACCTGGTGTGTTTGTTTTCTGGATTTGGGTTAATTGTTTGCTTTTTCCCCCCTTTGAGTATTTAAGACCCTCGCTGACTGTGAAGACTACATTTACTCCCTATTTTACAATAGTTGAAACCGGCAATGTTTTAAAAACCGGACCGGACCGGACCGGCCGGTTCGACCGGTGTCCGGCTGGTCGGCCGGTTTAAAAAACCCCGGTTTTTTATAGTCCCGTTCACTGTTTATAACCGGCCGGTTTTTCCGGTTTTGGCCGGTTTTTCCGGTTCGACCGGTCCGGTTCAACCGGTTTTGATTTTTTTTTTTTGAATTTTTTTGGTCCGGTTTGACCGGTCCGGTTCAACCGGTCGAACCGGCCTCCGGCTGACTGACCGATTCGATGAAAAATTCGGTTTTTAAAACATTGGAAACTAGGGCAGAGGACCGGACTGAATCGAGGAATCGGACCGAATTGGACCGATCGGATTGGATCGAACGTATTTTGGTCTAGTTTTCGGTCCACTATTTTCCTCATATTTGTTAGTTGTATATTAGTCACCAATTAGCTTTATGGGTGATCCCTTGATTGAAGGAGTTTACCATATACATATCTTTCGTAATTTCCCTATTTATAACCCATCGACCGTATGTATGAGGCAAGCAAGAAAGCAATCATTCTATAATCCCTCTTGTCGTGTATATTCAACATATTTATCATATCACTGTATTGTGTATTAACATGGTATCAAGAGCCTTTGTCAATCGATCTTAACAAACCTAAACTCTTCCGCCGCCTCCGGCCGCCGGCTACACGCCGGAGGTTCGGAGGGCTCCTTATAAACCTTAACTTCTGTAAGTGCTATAATAAACCCCACCCATGTTTTGATGTTTATTTGTCAGATCTTTATGTTTTTCTAGGGAAAAACACGCCCCGTTTGTTTGGAAGGTTCTTTAGGGGTTGAAGTTTTAAAACCAACTTTCGTTTTCTCATCTTTTCTTTTGATGTTAGTGTATGAGTTTTAGTTGTAATTTTCATTGTTTTAGTGTAGGGGATACTTTGGGTTATCCCGTTTGTTTAGTTGTAGGGGATACTTTGGGTTATCCCGTTTGTTTTAGTTGTAGGAGATACTTTGGGTTATCTCGTTTGGTCAGGATACTTTGGTTTATCCTGTTTGGTAAGGGATACTTTGGTTTATCCCATTTGGTCAGGATACTTTGGTTTATCCTGTTTGGTACGGATACTTAGGTTTATCCGATTTGTTGCGTGTTTACTGGTACCAACGGTCGGCTAAGTCAACTGGTAACAAAACCGTACCAACGGTCGACTTTAGAGACTGGTACCCACGGTCAACTTTAGTCGACTGGTAACAAATCCGTGCGAACAATCAACTAATTAACAAACAATAAACTCATGCATTAAAAAAAATGATAAAACGAAAGTTGGTTCTAAAACTTCAACTGTTACACCCCGTGCCCGATTAGACCAAAAATTTAAAACTTTTGCGCGGAAACGACTTCACATTAACGGACACTTTGTAACCCTTTGACCATTTACAAAATTATATGAACATTAAGACTTTGGGACCCTTTTTAACTAGAACTAGACTCATTTGCCTTTTAAACGATAGTTGGTACGACCACCAATGACTTATGGTTTGCTTTGTACAACATTTAGAAAGTTATCAAATCTGAATTGAAGTAGCTACGCCGTAGTTGAATAATCAACTACGCCGAAATTTTAGCAACACAAGGGTTACGCCGTAACTACAAGAAGTAGTTACGCCGTAACTTAAATACAATAAAAATGGGTTGCTACGATGTTGTAGTTACGCCGTAACCCATAACATGGTTACGCCGTAACTACAACCCTGCAGCAAAACCTGCACATTTTAACCTTTACACACCCAAACCGTTCAATACCATTTTGATGCTAAAACCATTTCCAACATCCTTCACTTTGACACACAAACTACAACAAACATACTAGACATACTCCAAAACTACTTGACCCGTTACATTCCAAACGGGTATAAACACACTATAAGCCAACACCCCTTTTAACTTTTACCATAAACACTTATAACACGCTTGACACATCGTTTGACCCTCAAATCGTCATGACCACTTTGACATACATTTTGACACACGACTACACTTTACAAATCAACAAAAGACTCTCGGGGGTACAACCTTGACACTTGAGCTCGGTATTCTATACTAAGTTCCTAATGGCAATTCACCTATCAATCTGCTTCCAATTCCTTAGGCTATAGTCCAAGTACTTCCATTTCGCCGCACATAAACCTACAATAAAACATTGACAACTAAAAGAATAAGCTTACGCTTAGTAAGTAAAACGATAATCACATACCATCATACTTCAATCAAACACATAAGCATCACATATATCCAAACACTTACTTAACAACTCCACTTTCCCATTTCTTGCATAAACACCTAACATCACTTACTCTCACCACCAAATTCATCACTTAGATCATACTCATTATAGCATATAAGCACATATCAAGTCTCTTATCACTAACCAAAAACATAAATAACACATACATGTTAGACATCCATATAACACATGCCATCATCATTTTACTTACCTTAGTCCAAGCTAAACAATACCAAGAACATCATCATCATCATAATCTTCCATCATCATCATCATCATCTTCTACAATTAACCAAAACCTAACAACATAATAATCAATAACATAAACAAGGGTTAACATAACCCATTAAACACACTAATCTACCTTCCTACATCATCATATGATCATATCTTGATCATATGATGAAAACCCACTTTACCCTTAATCCACAACCTCAATAACATCAAGAACAATAATACTTACTTGTGATAGATTATAACTAGGAAGGACTATAGGCACTTGTCTTCATCTTCTTCTTCTTCATCCTTGATCAATAACTAGTTTTTCCCTCTCTTTTTTCCTTCTCTCTAAATCAGGCATTTCACACCCTCAATAATTGTGGATATCTCTAGAATTAGCTAGTTATAACTAGTTAGGTGGATCTTTGGTTAATTGGCAAGAATGGTCCCTCAAGTCCCTTTCTTCTTATTTTAGCCACAACTAACTTATAACACATAATTAACACTTGGCAACTTAGGTCCTTCTAGTTTATTCATCATCTTCCATATTACTATACTAGTCCTACTTTGACTATTAGTTTGACTACCGGGTTTGACTTTCCACATAACTTCGTTGACCAACCAATCGCATCCAACCTTAGCATATTTCATCTAGGGTGGGGCCTTGATTGGCTCTGAACAGTCAACTTAAATCAACCACGGATGTGGTCAAACAAAGTCAAACTATCAAGGACACAATGCAATAATCCAAGGAGTATAGTTTTATCCCCGGGTCGTTTAAGTCCCAGCGAGATGTGAAATTGTGCTTAAAAACGGATCGTGATCAAGTGTTTATGAACAGAAAAGGGATTATGATTTTGATTACACCACTGAGATAAGAAAATAGCTTTAACCAAGCTATATAAACAAGAACTGGAAACCAAATTACTTAAAAACGTTTAAAACTAAAAGACGTACGTTTAAATTTAAATAAACGTAAACGTATGAAATAAAAAGTGAGTTTTAAGAAATAAAAAGCCTACGGATATGAAATTTATATTTTTACAATCCTAATAATAAAAGAAAATTATTGGAAAAAGAAAATTATTTATTTAACTTATTAATTAATTATTATCAATTAAAAACTATTTAATAATGATTTAAACTAATTAAAATTTTAATAAATACTAAAAGATCAAATAAAAATCTGAAAATTTTTATATAAATACTTTAAAGTAATAAAAAGATAAGAAAATTATAAAAATGAAAATTACTTAATTAAAATTTAAAAAGATAAATTCTATTAAATAGAAGCTATCACTATATTTCTATTTTTGGTTTTCTTAAGTCCTAAAAATATTTTTATATTTTTCCTAGATTAAAAATGACAAAAGAAAATTATGAAAATTGGATTTATATTTTTCTGATTATTTTTCTATTTTTTATGATTTAATTACTATTAAAAACTAATTAAAATGATTAAAAATATAAAATAACTTAGGAAAAATCTGAAAAATTTAAGTTAAGTCTAGATTAATATTAAAAGGCTAGGAAAATTAAAATTACAAATTTAATAAGCCCAGAGAGTTGAATTGGGCTAATAAGCAGTTGGCTTATAAGCACAAAATAAGCTAAAAAGCAAATAAAGATGCCAAAAGTTCAGGAACAAGGTAATATGATGAAATAACCACAAATCAACTAAAAAACACAAATAACAACAAGAGATTAAACAGATTAAGCACTTGACTGTTTTGGATTCTAACACAGAAATCTCAGGAAATAAGCAATTTTGCAGACCAAATTAAGCTAAGCAATAAGCTACTGAGATGCAATCTTTTGGGGGCAAAACTTAGCTAGGCTTATGAGCTATCTAGAAAACACAAAAGCCCTATCAATAACACACTAATTGAGGTCTGATTTTGCCCAAGATCAGCAACCAAAAACCATATGTCTGCTGATCTTTTTGACTTTTGCAGAAAAGAACAAGGTTTGACTTTGGTGAGATTTGAATGATCACTACTGACTAAGATTGGTGTATTAAGCTATGAAAAGACTATCCTAAGCAATTCTAACAACAATTGAACTTATTTGATGATTTTCACAAACCAAATCACAACAGTGAAACTGTTGTGATTTAATCTTGGTGATTTTGACTTTTTATTGAAAATGAGCAAAGTTTATGGTTGTTCTAAACTTATATGACCTATAGTGACATGTGAGATCCAAAAGCAACAACAAATAACAACTAAAACACAGACAATCTTACAAATCCAAACACCCCTGATCAGGACAGGTTTGCAAGATTTTCAAAGCAACTCTGAATTTTAAAACACAACACTTGATTCCAACACTTTCTTAAGATTATCTAAGACCAATTATACTAGAAAATCCAAAATATAGCAGCAAGAACACAGAACTTGACAATATGCTATGTTGACTGATATGAAGAATTTTTAGCAACTGACAAATTTAATGAACAAGATGTCTAAATTAAACTATATTAGGACTTAATAACACCACAAAGACTGAAAAATACAAATATATAAGCACCAAACTAGGTTACACAGTTAAATGCAAATATTTACTTAAAAAGCTTACAATTGTGATCAAGCTTGAATCCAAGAACAAGGACCAAAGAAACACTCCTATAGAACCTCCTCAGGTTCACTAACCCAGGGCAATCCAATATTTACCCTGCTCCAGCATTAATCACCATGATCATGAGACTTTGACTTTTGTTGACTGATTTGGTAATTTTGATTTTTTGATTACTAAACTTGTTTTACTGATTACTAATAGCTTCAATAAGCTATGTGGGAGCTTATGTGGCCTAAAAGTCCAAGATATTACACACTAACATCCATTACACTAAACAGATTATTGAATCTTTCAAATAAAATTGCAAATGATGAAAATGTTGAGGAAACTTGAAATTTATTGCTTAAGAAGAGTTACAATACATAAAAGAAACTTACTACACTGCTTGATAGCTAAATCTTAGACTAGAATTTGAAATTGCATTTAAACGACATACATAAAACTAAATTACACTAGATAATCCATTACACACTCTCTCCTCTGCTCTTTATAGTATCTAATCTTCTTGTCGACATCTCTGAGTACTTCCCACCATCTTTTGACCATTGATTTCCAAGAATTCATCACAATCGACCACTTGGCAATTTTGGCGGGAAAAATGGATTTTGGTGATTAACTCTGATTTTGCTAGTGGGGAGTGGGAGGGATGCATTAATTGGTTTTGGCATGTTAGGTGGAGTGTTGAGGAGGGGGGATGAGGTGGATGGTGGTTTTGGTTGAGCTGGGGGGATGACTGGGTGGTTTTGGCGCCAATGGTGGTTTTGGGAAGACGGGTCAACGTTTGGTTTGACTGAGTGTTTAAACTCAGACAAACATTGGGCTTGTTTTGATTGGGCTTGGGATTGGGTAAATGAATTGGGGTATTGGGTTTAGTAGATAGGATTGGGTTGGGTTGGTTTTATTTTTGGGTTTTATTTAATTTTGAGGATCCGGATTTTGTAGCTTAAATACAACAAGGACCAAAAGTGTAATTTCCTGATTTTTGAAGGGCTGATGTTGTATTTTTCCAAAGTTATTCCAAAGGACCAATATTGCCAAGATAAATAGTACAAGGGTTTTAATTATTAATTTTCCATTTTAAATAACCCAGGGACCATTTTTGACACTTTTCAAAGTTGAGGGATCTTTTTGTAATTTTTGCCCAAACAATCATTCAAGGACCAAATTTGACAATTAAGATTATTTTAGGGACCTTGAATGATAAAATTCCATTTTTTTAGATTCTAGGGACTAGATTTGCCAAATTATGAAAGTTCAGGGACTAAAATGCAAATTATGCCATTTATTGTTTGTTTTTCCCTGAAACTTATAAAAACACAGTCAGATGATATTTTTATACATTTTTAGACTTTTTAAAGTGTTTTTGACTGTTTCTGTAGCTCAAATGTGAAAGAAATGATGAGTATTTACACACTCATCAGGCCTACTCAAAACCGGGATACGGGTCTAACAATTCTACCCCCCTTATATAGATTTCGTCCCCGAAATCTGTCGTTCTATTTCTAACCACACTTAGTCTCATAACTCCTCTCATTCTTAGCCCCTTAACTCTTAGTTTATTTAGTGCAACGACTTAAGTGACCTCGCAACTCTGTGCATACTATAACGCATCACATGCCCTAATCCACATTACCTCCGCTTACTTTTACACCACACAACGCTTGCTTAGACTTTACATAATACTAGGCATTCTTATTACAACTAAACATCATTCTAGTCCGCCCTATTACTGTCACATCATCATCTCACTCGCTTTTTCCTCTACCCTCATTCTTAGGCTACTTGATACTTAAGAAACTCGTACTATTTGACTTTGCATAATTACACTTGACTAATACGTTCACATTCCATTACTTTTATTCATCATATTTATACCACGCCGCAAGGCACATTATATCATCATTACAATTTCTCCACTCCATCAATGTTTCTCCTAAGTCCCAACTAAAAGCCATGGTCCAATTCTAACCCTCTTATCTTAGTCCTTACAATTCCTAACTAACTCTAAACTCCCTATTTCTACTTCTCTAACCCTACTCGTGCCATGTCGGCAACACATAGCCCACTCGTTTATAATTCCTCATTTACATGGAGAGACGTCCCAATCGATGTAAATCAAGAAATATAAACTAGTGGTTATGTACTCCCGACATAACACCACTACTCCTAATTCCCAATTTAACTTTTATTATTTTCTCATTGTTTTTATTACATTATTTTTACTCTTCTTAGACTTGGATCCTTCACATTATCACATTCATCATGGGGATATTTTATATGTCATGGACGTAGGCAACCCCTTGCCGGTGAAGGCAACACTTTTCATCCCAAAGGATCTTTAACATTCATCCCGAAGGATTCCTTAACATTCCTTTACTTGGTCATCCCGAGGGATACCACATTTAACATTCATCCCGAAGGATCATTACATTCACACTTTATCACCTTAACAACGGATCCAAGTCATAAGCACCACACACACATTATTACATTCGTTTATTATAGTAATTACCGCTAATCGCCTTAGCAGTAATATGATAATTTCAGAACAACGCCTTTATCTCATACACACTCCTTACATTCTTAATCCGCTTTAGTTATTTTCACATCTTTACTTTACCTCTTGCATTCTTAGCCTTCATTAATCATTTTCACATTTTTACTTTACATTTTAGTCCACTCGACTCATTTACATATAGACTTCTCACATTTTACCAACCGAAACTCATGCATTCATTATGGTGATTACAGCTAATCGCCTTAGCCGTAATATGATAATTTCAAGACAACGTCTTTATCTCACACATACTCCTCTCATTCTTTCTTACGTTTTTAATCCATCATATTTTTATTTCCATGTCTTATCTCTCTTCTTTTAGTTACACTCGCTTCCTTTACATGTAGACCTTACATAGATCGTCAATTATAACACGCTCATTTTTTATTAATGATTACAGCTAATCGCCTTAGCCGTAATATAATTATTTCATGACAACACCTTAGCTTCACACATATTCATCTCATTTTAGCTATTATTATTTAGGAAGTTTCGTTCTATTTTACTATTTACTCAATCACTATGCCTTTCCTCATCTTGTAACTAAGTTCATCACAAACTTATTATGTATATATTTTTATTTCATTTCTTCACCACACACATTCAACGTTACCACATGTTCATAATCATGCTCCTAATACCTTGACTTCCCACTAACCCGTCTCTAATACCTCTTTAATGATCATCACACTAAGTATAACTACTCATAAGACCATACTTTGGTCATTTCTAGCTCACAAGCCATGCACTTTCATTTTTAGTCACATTTCTTATAACCCACCATACAACTTATTACACCTATTCACCCTCGCTAACTACCATAGCACACAATCACATAATCGTATAATAACTACCGAGACAGCCCGAGGTGCACGGTAATCCTATCACTCACACATCAAGTCTCCCACGTCATATATCACATAAGACACATCCCTAAGTCCCCATCATTATACCCATATAGCAATCACATCATTCACTTCAACTCAACATTCACATCCTATAACTTACAAAATATTTGCTCGCCTATCTCAAACTTAACTTAACGCGTCTACGAGTGGTTTAAGACTAGGCAACCTAAAGAAACCTAATTCACTTAAACCGAAGCTCTGATACCAAGTTGTTACACCCCGTGCCCGATTAGACCAAATATTTAAAACTTTTGCGCGGAAACGACTTCACATTAACGGACACTTTGTAACCCTTTGACCATTTACAAAATTATATGAACATTAAGACTTTGGGACCCTTTTTAACTAGAACTAGACTCATTTGCCTTTTAAACGATAGTTGGTACGACCACCAATGACTTATGGTTTGCTTTGTACAACATTTAGAAAGTTATCAAATCTGAATTGAAGTAGCTACGCCGTAGTTGAATAATCAACTACGCCGAAATTTTAGCAACACAAGGGTTACGCCGTAACTACAAGAAGTAGTTACGCCGTAACTTAAATACAATAAAAATGGGTTGCTACGATGTTGTAGTTACGCCGTAACCCATAACATGGTTACGCCGTAACTACAACCCTGCAGCAAAACCTGCACATTTTAACCTTTACACACCCAAACCGTTCAATACCATTTTGATGCTAAAACCATTTCCAACATCCTTCACTTTGACACACAAACTACAACAAACATACTAGACATACTCCAAAACTACTTGACCCGTTACATTCCAAACGGGTATAAACACACTATAAGCCAACACCCCTTTTAACTTTTACCATAAACACTTATAACACGCTTGACACATCGTTTGACCCTCAAATCGTCATGACCACTTTGACATACATTTTGACATACGACTACACTTTACAAATCGACAAAAGACTCTCGGGGGTACAACCTTGACACTTGAGCTCGGTATTCTATACTAAGTTCCTAATGGCAATTCACCTATCAATCTGCTTCCAATTCCTTAGGCTATAGTCCAAGTACTTCCATTTCGCCGCACATAAACCTACAATAAAACATTGACAACTAAAAGAATAAGCTTACGCTTAGTAAGTAAAACGATAATCACATACCATCATACTTCAATCAAACACATAAGCATCACATATATCCAAACACTTACTTAACAACTCCACTTTCCCATTTCTTGCATAAACACCTAACATCACTTACTCTCACCACCAAATTCATCACTTAGATCATACTCATTATAGCATATAAGCACATATCAAGTCTCTTATCACTAACCACAAACATACATAACACATACATGTTAGACATCCATATAATACATGCCATCATCATTTTACTTACCTTAGTCCAAGCTAAACAATACCAAGAACATCATCATCATCATAATCTTCCATCATCATCATCATCATCTTCTACAATTAACCAAAACCTAACAACATAATAATCAATAACATAAACAAGGGTTAACATAACCCATTAAACACACTCATCTACCTTCCTACATCATCATATGATCATATCTTGATCATATGATGAAAACCCACTTTACCCTTAATCCACAACCTCAATAACATCAAGAACAATAATACTTACTTGTGATAGATTATAACTAGGAAGGACTATAGGCACTTGTCTTCATCTTCTTCTTCTTCTTCATCCTTGATCAATAACTAGTTTTTCCCTCTCTTTTTTCCTTCTCTCTAAATCCGGCCTTTCACACCCTCAATAATTGTGGATATCTCTAGAATTAGCTAGTTATAACTAGTTAGGTGGATCTTTGGTTAATTGGCAAGAATGGTCCCTCAAGTCCCTTTCTTCTTATTTTAGCCACAACTAACTTATAACACATAATTAACACTTGGCAACTTAGGTCCTTCTAGTTTATTCATCATCTTCCATATTACTATACTAGTCCTACTTTGACTATTAGTTTGACTACCGGGTTTGACTTTCCACATAACTTCGTTGACCAACCAATCACATCCAACCTTAGCATATTTCATCTAGGGTGGGGCCTACTCAAAACCGGGATGCGGGTCTAACATCAACCCCCAAAGAATCTTCCAAACAAACGGGGCGTGTTTTTCCCTAGAAAAACATAAAGATCACAGATTTAGAAGAAGTTGTGGTTTATTTTGGTTACAGCTTAAAGGGAGCCCTCCGAACCTCCGGCGTCCGGAGCCGGCGGCGGAAGAGTTTAGGTTTTGTGGATCTTAATGGCCTGATACCATATTAATACACAATACAGTGATATGATAAATATGTTGAATATACACGACAAAAGGGATTATAGAATGATTGCTTTATTGCTTGCCTCATACATACAGTCGATTGGTTATAAATAGGGAATTACAAAAGATATATATGGTAAACTCCTTCAATCAAGGGATCACCCATAAAGCTAATCGGTGACTAATATACATCTAACAATATTTTGTTTTTGGTTTGGTCTGGTCCGGTTCGATCTTACGAAAAACCGGTCATTATGCTTTGGTATACCGGACCCAACAAACGAACTGGATCGACCCGAATATGGTCCGCGGTCCGGTGTTTTGGGCCAAATCGGTTTTTGGTCCGGTTTTCAAACCGTGCTCAGCCCTAGTTGAAACTAAGCTAATGAGTTTACCACCGAAATGGATCAGAGTTGAGGTCGGAGCATGAGCTAGAAGTGGAGCTTATATTATAAGCTATAAGTTGAAGCTTATATTTTTATAAAGTTATTTGATGAATTAGTCGGAGCTGAAGTTTATTAATATAAATTTGCATAAAAATACGTCAAACTAAATTCATATATATTTTCAGTTTTGTATGATAATCTAGTATATTTCGAAGGGTATTTAAGTAATTAGATTAACTATAAGCCTCAATAAGACCGTTCAATGGGTTTGGACGTATGAAAGTTTATAGCTTATAAAAGTTTTAATAGCCTCTGTGACAAACAAAACTTATTTTAAAAGCTTTAGATCATATAAGTCCTTATAAGCCTCGCATCTAACACATTTAGTTTCGGCTTATGTATAAGTTTGTTATGTGGTGTATAAGACCATAAATTCTTAGAGAAACTTGAAAAGAATGAGGTTATGAAAAATAAGTTTGTAAGTCGAATATAAGCTTAATAATAATATTTTTCGTCATAATAACAATATATATTTTTTTTGGAAGGCGACTTTCAATTTTTTGGGTCGGAGTCGCACCTGCCACATCGGCAGGACCTCATCCACCACATACCCAGACAACTAGTGTCATAATAACAATATGGGACAAGTTATCCAAGCCCCCTCTATTTTTTTTATCCAAGGGGGGGGCCCCCCCCCCCCCCCCCCTCCCCTATTTTTTTTTTTTTTTATAATTTTATTTATATAAAAAAACTATAAACCTGAAAGTACGGAACAGAAAATATAAAGTTTAATATGTCAAACGCTAAAAACTGTCAGAAATACTGAACATAAACTGACAGAAAACTGTGTAATACTGAATAGTCAAGGGGACAAAGGGAATCTCCCCTATGATTTTGACATCATAAGGGGGCTTGTATAGTATAACCCTACCAATATATAAAGACAACTAGTGTCATATGATCTAGATTAATTAATGGTTTAGGACTAGTGTCCTCATCCAACATACTAGGAAGTGACCCATGTGTATAAGTGTTGACCATCAAATTAAGTTTTTAAAAAGATTGTCTTTTTTAACTAAACATTTAGGGGGTGCCTGATAAGTACAGGGGAAAGGGAAAGAGAAAGGGTAAGGGAATGCAAAGGAATGGATGAGGTGGGTAATCATTACCTTACCCCCCAAATTTACTCTATAATGGTTGATTACCCACTACTGGGTAATCAATACCTTTGCACACCCCTAACCAAGCACCATTTAACAAGTGATGTGGGCCCTTTTCAATTCCTTACCCATTCCCCACCCCGCTTTATCCCATACCAAGCAGCCCCTTATTGTCTAGCATGTGAATTATAGGTGGTTCTTCTATAAGCTGGAATTATGTTTGTGATTGGTTGTTTTATGGTCCACAAAATAATGACAAATGTTTCATCGAAAAATTATTTTCTTATGGTGCATGATGCAATAATATCTATCCGAAATTCCAAATTATTGTTATGAGAGAAAAATTACAAAGTTTAATAAAAATAGGAGCACTATAATTCGAAGTTGTTATGAGAGAAAATTTATTGCCTTGGCCGGTTAATTCGAAGTTGTTTTCCGGCGAGAAATTCAAATTCGGGGCATTTTGGGGTAGTTGGGATCGTCGGTTTTTTGATGTGGGAGTTTTTTTGTTTGACATGATTAATATAGATGAGAAGTTGTTTGAATTATGTTTGAAATTGTGTGTTTAGAAGTGTGTTTGAGGTTTGTATTTATAAAGTTGTAAAGTGGTAAAAATTTTTAATTTTTTTTTTTTTTTTTTAAAATATGAAACGGATACTTTTTTTTGAATTTTGTGTGTCTCACAAATCGGTCGTTATTTAGACCGATAGATGCAAAACCAACACCTTCGACCGATATTTTTTCCCCCACACTCGAGGTGACCGATATTAATATCGGTCGACCTTGGTTCGTGACCGACTTTTTCAGGTTGACTGCTACTAGCCTTATGCATCTACTCAAATGTGTGGGTTGATCAAGTCTATTACTATTTACATACAAAATTACTTGATCTGTATACAAAAGACATTACATATACATCTTTTCATCCATGTATATTGCACCTATAGTTTGGTCTTTTATAGACATACATCAACACAACACTCCCGCAGCAACACTCGTTTAAACTATTAATTAATTGATGAATGTTGTTACTATTTTTAATCAAATATATTATTAATTGAACTTTCGCCATCTTTTAAATATTTAAGTTTAAAAAAATGAGTTTTTTATTTATATATAACAGAGGAGAACTACAAATATTATTTTTTGTTCTTTTTCCTATAAGAAAGAGTACAATGTTTCCATGCCTCATGTTCTTCATAACATGTATGGTATCTAGATTATATTCGTGTTTAATGGACGTGACTTATAAATGAAACGAGTTCGGCGACGATCCGCCGCGTTGCAGCGGGGCGTTGTTTTATTTCGTTGATTATTGCACGATATTTTTATTAAGTAGAGAGTAGGTCGGGGGTAAAAAAAAAAATTTTTTTTCCCCGAAAAAGGACTCCTTTTGCAAAGAGTCGCCGATGGCAGGGGTATTTTTTGCCAATTGTCGAAACATTTTTTTTTTTTTTGGAAAAAAGACTATTTTTGCAAAGAGTCGCCAGTGTCAGGGGTAATTTTTGCCAATTTTCGAAACATTTTTTTGGAAAAAGGACTTTTTTTGCAAAGAGTCGTCAATTTCAGGGGTATTTTTTGCCAATTTTCGAAAGCTGATTTAAAAAAAAAAAAAAAAAATTGGGCCGGGTACTGTAGCTGCTACTGTAGCAGCCCAAAAAAAAGACGGGTACTGTAGATTGAGTGACGTCGTTTTGAATGACAAATAATATATATAGTAATGCACTCCCTTGTTAATAAAAAAAAAATACACCCTTTTTCTTAAGAAAAAAGATATTGTTTTCATTAGGTGTTTTTTTTTTTTTTTTTTTTTTTTTTTTTTTTTTTTTTTTTTTAATAAAAGAATGAAAATATAAATTAATATAGCATCTCAAGTTTTCAACCATCTTAAATAATTTACTTTAGTTGATTTAATAAACATACA
Source organism: Artemisia tridentata subsp. tridentata (assembly GCA_021014915.2). Classification (NCBI taxonomy): domain Eukaryota; kingdom Viridiplantae; phylum Streptophyta; class Magnoliopsida; order Asterales; family Asteraceae; genus Artemisia; species Artemisia tridentata. The sequence continues at coordinate 382,690,506 of CP139504.1, read as the reverse complement.
GTAAAACTACACGAAGAGAAAGATTATAAGAACATAAACAAGTTTACATTATGGATTTAAGAAAATGTAAATATATACTACATCTAGGTTTTCTTTTTTCCTGGTCATATGAAGAGCCTAAAAGAGTACAAAGAAAGTGGTATGAAAAGCCTAAAAGAGTACAAAGAAAGTGGTATGAAAAGCTAATCAAAATTGTTTGAATATTTGAGCTCCAACTAGGAAATATTGCAAAAAGTGTCCCAAAAGTGCCCTTGTTTCCTTCATTTCATAGGCTTGGCTTAAAAATGGTCCAAAGTAAAGATACATACTTTCACGAGCATGAAAAGTCTCTTGTATGTTATAGGCAGACACATAAAGGATCACATACATGAAATCCGAACTATAAAGTATTTGCGAAACCTCATATATATACTATCTCCGTCTCAAAATTATTATCCATTGACAAAAAATACACAATTTAAGAAAAATACATTAATTACTGTTTTAGTTTTTACGAAAGCAAAAAAAAGACAGTTTTACCTTTGACAATTAATTAGTGTGTTCTTTTAATTTTGTAAATATCAATCTTTATTAAAGATAGTATAATAAACTTAAACAATTTTAACTAGTATTATTTTTAGTAGTAAACAATTATTTTGAGACCATATTAAAAAAGAAAGACAATAAAATTAAGACTTAGCGAGTGAGTGAGTATCATACTCGTGTGCATGTGTCCAAAGACATAATCCATAAAAGCATTCTCCAAAAGTTCAAGATACTAGTAATAGTAACATTGAAGCAAAGGCAAATAATATTTCCTATGGTAAAAGACACTAATAAGGGACAGTGTTAACACACTCTACTCGATGCCGTCCTCTATCAAAGGGGACGACGAAGTGTTATAACCACATTATTATTTCCATCTGTGCAACAGTCCACATTGGTCCCGAAGCCGTCCAAATAAGCATATACTTAAGAAAAATCCAAGGAAAGGAGAAAGAAAACAAACAAGAATGATAGTCCAAGACAAGCCAAAGCTAAATGTCAATATTCAATAAACACAAATGGACGAGAAAATGAAACATGTGATCTAGAGGATGTGTGTTAGAGCACACAAGCCATCCATCTCGCGTTATAGCAAAAGGGCTGCCAGTAACTTGGAACCTCTAACTTAAACAAAAATTACCTTCCCTCCAAAAGTTGGTGTTATAAGACATTACTGGCCTACACATAACCTAATAAAATACAAATACAACACAAATAAACGAAGGAAAAAACGGATAACTCGGGCTAGCTAGGACGCCAACCCCTATGGCACGAGGACTAGTGTGAGACTGGTGTTATAAGATGGCACGAGGGCAGGGGGGCCTCAGATGGGTGTGCAACAGGTGCCGTCACACAGGGCCTCCACTTAAACGGGGCCACATTTTTATTAGTTTTGTATATAAGTACGCATAATATCAAACATATATAATTCATATAATTCAAGTTTATATACAAATTCTATTTAGGTTATCAGTGTAATAGGATCACTTTATTGTTATTGCCTGAGGCCACCGAAAAGTACGAGACGGCCCTGACGAGGGCTTACAGCCACCCATACCATGTCCTCTTGCGTGTGTCACGAATGAGAACCTGCACAATAAACACATTTGGACGCACATAAATAACACCTACAAATACTGGACTTGGGCCATAGTGTACAAAAACAGAAAAAGCCCAAATACTTTTGTAAATTGAGAAAATTAAAATTATGAAACGGAATTTATTTTTCTTCTAGGTGATAACTTTATAGAACAAAGAAAATACACATGTGTCTTACTTGACAATTAGGGAGGGAACCAGGACCAAATATGACCGGGTGCACAAATTTTTTAGAACCGTAATATAGAAACACATTTCGATAGACCGGGTGCATTTAAGATACATTTAAGAAAAATTGATTTTTTTTTTCAAAAATTAACACTATATCGAAAAAATCCATACGGCGGGAACCCCTGGTTCCGTGCCTGTTGACAATAGAATGAAAACATACACGAAGTCAATAAATAAATATACCCTAAACAGCTTAACATGCTATACTAAAAGGGCACACGAATTATGAGTCAAAGCTTTATTAAACTAACAAAAACTTGCTAGGAACAACTGTAATGACTTCAATACTATAGTCCAATTCTAAATATAAGTTTGATAACTCAGTATTAACGATATATTGGATTAGATTTTATTGATCACAATCCCACAAGTACAAAACATTTACAACTTCCGAATATGAAAGACCTATTTATAAGACACTCCTATTAGATTGGACAATGTGAATATGAATCCAAAGTTAACGATACTTTTCAGAATAATCATTCTTAAATGTATTCAACTAATTACTTTATATTTTTGTGTGTTCTCAATTTTTTTTCTTCTATCGTGTGCACTCAACTTTCAAAATAACCTTTTGTATGTATCGTTAAATCTGCAATACGTCACAATACATTTCTTAATAATTTCGTAATACATTCATCAATACATTTCGTAATAAATTTGTAATACATTCGTACAAAAGATGGTTTTAGAAGTTGATTACAGATAATAGATTTTTTTTTATTTTTTATTTTTTTTATTATTTTTTATTTTTTATTTTTTTATTATTATTATTATTTGGTTACACACAAAAGAATAAAGTGCTTAGTTGAAAACATTTTAAAAATGAATATTCATACTTTTTATATATGTTATAAGATGCCATGTAACACAAATCCTTGTTATATATAGAGCCGAAAACATTAAAATCTCATTCAACTCAACTCAGTAAAGAACCAGTAGATACTTGAAAAAACACAATATTGCAAATGCATAATTTGCTTATGAAAATACGAATTTGCAGACATATAAAGTGTTTTCCAACATTGTCCAAAAACATTCCCTATGACCGTATAAATGTTGTCAAAATCGCGATCCTGATCGTAGATCCTATGATCCTACATATAAAAAACGAGCAGGATCTTAGTAGGATATTAATTTAATCAGGATCGGTCTAGGATCGTAGGATCGCACGCAGGATCGTAGGATCGTAAACAATCCAATCCTACTACAAGACCATGTTTTTATCTCAAGTGGAGCAAGATCGGTGTGGGATTGTAGGATCGCACACAGGATCGTAGGATCGTAAACGATCCGATTCTTCTAAAAACTCATGTTTTTCAATGTTCTACTACTACGGTACTTGAACATATAACTTTTTGTTTTATTATCCATTTAGATTCGTTTATAATATTAAATATTATCTAGAAATATATAAAAGTACAAAACTACAACCCTTATATAAAAATATATACATTTTAATAAGATCATACGATCCCGATCTGATCCGATCCTACGACTACGATCTTGTGAAGCCGAAAACGATCGTAGGTAGGATCCCGATCCTGACAACCTTCAGATATAACTATGCGGTTGGTTATTGGTATTCCTTTAAAGTGCAAGTAATAACCTCCTTATTATTTTTTTTATTTTTTTTTAAAATTTTGCTTTTATTATAAAACTGCAAAACTAAAAAAAAAAAAAAAAAAAAAAAACAGTACATAAAATATAAAGTTTGATAAGTCAAAAGTAATAAAACACAAAAAATATAAAAGCAAATTACCACAAAAATTGCATTTTCCTATTAGTAAAAGTGGGTAAAACTGCCTAAAAAAATGCGAAACAGAAATTTTAAAATTTGACAAGTGAAAATAATAAAAGTCAAAAGACACATAACAAAAAAAACATAAAAAAAAAACTGTCTTTTCCTTTCAATAAAGTGGGTGCTGAGGGGTATGAGTTGTATTAAGAGTAAAATACACCGTTCGTCCCTGAAGTTGTACTCAAAGTCTACCATCCATCCCTTACATCTCCATTTTGCATCCTCATTGACCAAGTCACGCTAGTCGTCTTTCGTTACACCCCGTTAATCCTGTTGACTTAGGGCAATTTAGTCATTCCGTCTCTTTGTCATCTCCAATTATCTTCAACCACACACAATCTTTACTGCCGCTATTTTTCGACTACCACCTTAAAATTCTTTAACAAACCCCAAACTTTAGCTATAAAATACCTTAAACAATCTCACTTCACAAACCCTAATACTTTTTACCTTAAAATCACGCAACCACTTTTATAATCCCTCTCAAACAAAATTCGTCTTCCCTAAAACCATTCACTCATTATCTCTTGTAACCGCTCTTTCTTCTTTCTTTACAGTAAAACACAAATCACAACAGCACAACAAACATGTGACAAATGGTAAATTTGCCCTAATATCAAATTCATAACAATTCATTTATTGTGACTGAACCATCAGATTAGGCTATTATGTGATTATAAAGGAAAGCAGACCCGCACATATTGACACCCGAAAATCTCACCAAGGAACAGTGAAGTCATCACATCTCATAATTTAGTCATTTTATTGTAGTGAAAACGGGAGGTTATCCCAGTTTCACTCGGACTGACACCACACGCAAACCGGAAACAAATCTGAAACTCAGAGATATTAGTAAATAATTAAGGACCCAGAAATGTATTCAGATATTACATAACGACTCTAAAAATATAATGTCCCATATTTGTGACGGTTCCGGGAAGGACTCGAATTTGACACAGTTTAACGTAACGCAGGTATAAAATACTACACTTAAACTAAATACTAACTACCCAATATCTAAATTAAATCCTACCCTCACCCACTAACACCCTTCCCCAAATTCTGATAACTTTGACCTAGGTAATACCACTTTTGTCCGCCCCTTTTGTTCCCCAAAAACTCCTTCGACCCATCTCTATCCCCATCTACAGATACTATCTTCTTTGACCTAGCAACTCTTCCATACTCACGAGTCTAGGAATCCCCAACAAGACCAACTAGGAATAAGCACCATTGAGGATGATGTAGCACCCAAATGGAAGGTTACCTCTTCCAAAACCCGAACGCATCTATGGAGTTACTCTCCACAATCCGCCATAAATCTGTGCCTCCAAAGGGATGTCGAATCACAACTCACCCAAGAATACTAATCCAGATCTGAGAAAAACTCAGGAAAGGTGAAGAGTGAGAGTATTGTGATTCGGTTTGGAGGGTGGGATTGATCGGAGTGGAGCAGTAGTTCTCGGGTTTAAAGTCTCATCCAAGTTCATCCACCAAGAAATCATTGTAAGGTTAACCTCGATTTAGATTCAATTAACTTGTATTATTTAATTTCCTAGAATCGTTCATAATGAGAAAATTTTGGACGAATGGATAAGAAAATTTGTGTTGATATTATTGTTTTCTGTCGAATTGATTCCTAGGAACACAATTGATTTTGAGAAGAAAAACTAAGAGTTGACTTATTAGTTTATGTCGAATAAGATTTCAGGAGTTGAAATTTTGAGGAAAATTGTTGTTGGTTATTGTTGTTATCAATAGTGTGGCATAGGAGCCTTGTGGTAGATTAATTGTTATCATGATGGTAGTTCGAAGCCACCAAGATGAACAGGTTCAGGTTTTGGAACCTGGGAATATTGGTTAAGTCAAGTATAGGCCATTAGACCCATGTTTGTGATGTATTCGAGAGCCCTAGGAGCCACAGGTTCATGGTTCGAACCTGTGGAAGATTGTGACTAGAATAGGATGGCTTGAAATGGTATCTCATGTATTAAGAAGTTAAAGTCAATAAGCATTATGACCAACCATGGCCTTAGCCAAGCCATTGACCACCACGGCTAAGTGCAATGGTGGTCGGGATAGACGAGTAAAAACACCTCATCTAGAGGAAGTTGAACCGAGTTGATAGCAACCATTGGACCTCAAACCATGAGTAATATACCCACGGTTTAAGTTTTGGAATGGCTCATTTGACCCCGAACCTGAAACCTCAACGAGAGGTAGCATCCGTCTGCTTAAAACAAACCCAATAAGGAAGATTGGTGGTCGAATAGAAACACTAGAGACTTGTCGAAATACACCCCAAGAAAGACTAGCAAGTGACGAAGGATTAGAGTCCAAGTAGCTAGGCTTTTGAGGTCTTTTCTTCACCCATGCCGACCTATAGATAAGGCAAGAACCCAAGGTATGATCACCACTTAGACCCCAATAGCTTGAAGTCGAGTAGTACTCGATATTGGTCACGGAGTAAAGCCGAGACCATGATTTACAACCCATTTCAGTTGCGAAATGGGGACTCCAGGAAGACATCACCAAGTTAGTAACTTGGTGTACTTCTGTTTTTGCCTTAATGAAAATACCAGGCCAAACAGCCCAGCCACAAAGCCCACCAACGAAGCCCACTTGATAGCCACTGGACAGCCCATAACCCAGCCCACTGATGGGCCTGCGTACGACCCCTTAAGCCCACCAGATTTAATATTAAACCTAGCCCAATAGTGACTTAATTTTCCCCCCCTCGAACCCATGGGCCGCAGCCCATTAAGTGTTAAGAACCACATTCGAATAACAGTTATGCAAATATTGTCGCGAGCAAAGAAAATGAACAATAGCCGTTACAAACTAATTTATATCGACTAACTTTTAAATTAGTAATAGCCGAAACACAAAAGAAACATAAAATTTCATTCTAACTTACATAAAACTTGTATAGTCAAAAATATAAACACTTGAATAAAATTATTCACCCTATAGTTACGTAAAAGCAAACATAGCCGAAAACAAAAGTGTGATCTTATTTACATTAACATATATGTAAAAAAAAAAAAAAAAAAAAAAAAAAAAAAAAAAAAAAAAAAAACCTTGAATAGCCGAAATGTTAAACACGACGAAAACAATTAACACGGCTAGACTAGATATATATATATGAACATTGTTATACAAATGGTTTTATACACACTTTGGAAAAATAGGGATACATGTACAATAACATGAACTCGTGTAATAAAATATGGTACTTAAATTCACGATAGGTGTAAACCGTAACACATGTCAAGGTATGTAACCAAACGTTAACACTTATATTTGTTATGTTGTCAATCAAATAAGGTAAAAGCGAACGTCACTAAAAATATATCATTTAACTTGAATAAATTTGGTGAAACATAAAACTTTAAACTAATGTAGTGTAAATGGATCAAGATGAGAAACTAGATAAATTACTCAAGTTAACGATATATATTAAACTTCACAAATTATTAGGTAATAAACATCACTAGTAATAACATGAATATAATATCAAACTAAACTAGAACGAATTAGACAATATATATTGTTCTAAATTAAAAGTATGTAGAAGTGAGTCGTGATAGATTAATTGAAATAACACAAACTCCAATCTTAAGTTGACCCAAGAATTAACGATATATATTAATTTTTAAACCATTTACTAGTTAAGTGATAAACACCACAAACGTTAAGTCCTATTTTAAAAATCAACATAAACGGACAAAACAAACAAATTACACGATTACAATATATGTATGTACATATCACAACTAGGTTTAATTCAATTCGTACCTAGATTGTTATTGATCCCAACCCCTCATTACCGTACCTTTAGGTAAATTGTAGAGATACACTCCACCTTTCCTTAGGAGAGTCCTTAGTGACCGCACTTGCTGCCACACAAGTGACAACAACCTAAACACACTAAAACATTGAAATTAAAATCTGAAAGGAACTGAATTTAATACTTGAAACTAAGTCATGGTTATTTAATATAGGTTGCGTGTTGGTGTCGTGCACTCCTTAATTTCACAGCATTCACTGTTTAGGCCAATAAAGGTGAGTTTATAGCTCCATTTTTACTTTTACTTGTTTTGGGGAGAGAAACATGCATAAACAAATTTTGTGGTTGTTAATAATGTTATACTAAAGTTATTACGCAGTTAGCCTAAGTACTGATATGTCCCCTACTGCCCGAATTTCATGAACCGTTAATTCCGGTTAGGAAGCGTGAATGTTATAAATAGATCTATTGGGAGTAACGTCCCCGTTCGGTTTGACCGGATAGGCAAACGAGCGTATACCATATCAATGTACAAGTGTTTGGGATAAACACTTGCCAGGGCTTTTTATGATTTACATGCTTCTAGAGCATGCAGACCTGTTAAAGCTTCGGTTGCATGAACTTAGAGCTAGCGTAATAAAACACTTATGTGTTATTTCAATACTTAAATAAAAACTGATGATGTTATATTTGTCTTTAACTGAAACCTATGAACTCACCAGCTTTTTGCTGACTTTTAGCATGTTTTTCTCAGGTATTTGAGGTTTGTACAAAGGGTGGCAAGGAACGGCAAGGCGGCAGATTTATACTTGACCAATGCGTTTTTAAATAATAATTAAGACTTGTTTTTGAGGGACCAGTAACCTGTAAAAAATGTTGAAATCAAATGATTTACTTTTATATATACCAAATCATGATAAAGAGTACTTCTTATAAAATGTGTAATTGGTTTTTGACACCTGGTGTTGTGATTTCCATTTCCGTAGCACCCCATGGTATAAATGCTTCCGCAAAGTCAGATTTTGGGGGTGTTACAGATTGGCATCAGAGCCTAGGTTATAGAGAACTAGGTACATATAAACCCTAAACTATAACCACTTTTTCAAAAACAAGTCCCTATGATCGCCGCTTGCCTTGCTTGCCAGGTTGCTTGAGGTTTATTTTGACTTGACTGCATGTTATACTTTGTGGCAAACGCTTGAGGTTTATTTTGACTTGACTGCATGTTATACTTTGTGACATACTGAGTGTTTGCCATGTTGCTTGAGGTTTATTTTGACTTGACTGCATGTTATACTTTGTGACATACTAAGTGTTTGCCATGTTTCTTGAGGTTTATTTTGACTTGACTGCATGATATAACTTGTGACATACTAAGCATACTATGAGTACTATACATATATGTATATCTATATACACTTGACCCACACTAGTTATTATTTTGAGATACTTACACACGTATACCATTTTGTCACAGATTATGCCTTCCCACGACATCACCCAGACTTCACCAGGCTCAAGGAATTCCAACACACAGATGCCTCAAGGTCACCGTAACCATGACATCGTTGAGCCTACACCACCATCACATAATCACACCACACCAGCTACCCAGACTACTCCTACTATCCCTCGCCGTATTACACGAATAATCATACGCCCATCTACTAGACCATCACCTCACACTACAGAGAGTACCCAAAACCCTGCTCATATCCTCCTAGTATCCCTATCCCACTATAGGTCCCTACGTTCACAGATAGACGCCCCTACTACCCCAGCATCACCACCACCTACCTCACCACCACACTCACCTACCCACTCACCACCACGTCAGAGACTTAGGAGAAGCAATGACTCCTATTCAGCAGAGGGTGTAGGACAGACTGTGGATGAGAGTGCTCCTGTCGAGGGTACATGGGATGATGCTAACTCAGATTCGGGGATGGGACAGAGAGTAGCTGTGCCCCGAATCAGCATAGTACTAGAGGATGTGCCTAGTACTTTTGAGATTGAAGAGGGCTCAAGAAGAGCTCAGGATGAGATAGAGATTAGCCCAAAGATACCACATCCCTCACTCCCAGTGGCATCACCAGCAGTTACAGAGACCGCTACCATCCCACAGATTCAGACTCAGCTGGACTTGCAGACTGACATACTGGGTCTCCACTCTGATTTATTTGATGAGTTGCATCCAGCTCGTTTCGAGCAGTATGATAGGGACTTCAGTCGACTCTATGCTAGGACACACTCCAACAGCCGAGACCTTCTTGTTTTAGGAGACAGATCTGGTAGACTTGAGCAGACACAGGTCGTAGCTCAAGAAGCAGACCAGATGATGCACGGGAGAATGCTGATTCTAGAGGCTCAGGTTGCAGCATTGTTAAGAGCGGATCAGGCACACCGTGATGAAAACCTAGCATTAAGGACTCGCCTTGTGGAAGTCGAGGCGCAGCTTGCAGAGCATGCTTTTAGGTTCCGACACATGGATAGGACCAGGAGCCAGTCGTAATTATGACTAGTAGTGACTTATTTAACTGAGTAGTTCTCAGCTAGTGTAGGACTGTATTAGCGAACTTGTAATTTTCAGGCCATGTAATCAACTCTTAATCTATAACAAGTTCATTTCGTTACATATTTCCATTATTAATTCAATCATTTTCCTTTCACAGACTACCATGATGTTATAATTTTGCCTCACCTTCCCAAAAAATCCCCCAAATACCTTTAGACGAATGACAGCCTTGTTAAACTATAAACGACATCCCACAAAAAAAAAAAAAAAAAAAAAATAAATAAAAATAAAAAAAAGCATTGTTCATCCCTTTTATCCACAAAATCCCCCAAAGCCCCAACATTCACACAACTACTACCCCGAACTTATCATTTCGTTACGAATTGCTCCAAATTACCTCATACCAAATCTCCCTACTACTCCCTCCAAAATAGCAGACTATATTCTAAACACCTCATAAAACCCCTCGAAAGAAATACTTTCGTTATCACCCTCACCAGAAAATATATCCCCTTCAACTGAACTCAACACCCTTCCCATCTAGCCTAACTCCTAGCCTAAATGATACACAAGAAACAGTGACCCCAAATTTTTACCACAAGATAAATTACTTACTCCATCCCGAGAAACCCAAAGGATGACATAGGATGGAAATTTGAGTATTAGGTAACCTTATTAGTAATAACAAAAACAAATTTAACCTAGAAAACATAAGAGGCTTACTTTACTCCTATTACGACTTGGTCCAATAGAAAATCTACGAATCCCAATCGTCGCTGATTAACGTCTCCTACTATCTCTTCCCAATCTTGACTTCTTACGGCATCGATCTGACCAAATCTTAAAAACCAATAGCTATTAGGCACATTATGACCTCGTAGACGACTAGAACACCTATTTACTATAGGACAAAATAAAGTGACAATTATATTTAAATCCTTAAGTCTCACACTTGTACAATGCACGGTGCACTTGAAGGAATGAATTGGCCGATTGCTGGTGGCAATCAACATGGTCCTATCAGGATAAAACCTTATGCATCAGATAATCCATGTCTCGCTAAGCCGAAAGATTGACTACTGGGAGTAGTCAACATCGTCCTTCTAAGACTAAAAGTTTAGAACTATGAGACATTACCCACCAAGACCTGGAAATTTTGACAGTATCTATAGTATACCCCAGGTGCCATAACACTTTATCAAAAGCTACCAAGGTAGGAAACGTCCGTCTGTAAGACTTTAGCCACAAATAAGGAACCTCTTAACGAATAGTAAGTAAAGCATAAAACCCTTAAGAACCTAGAAATTTATTAGAGCTAACTAGTATCCGAACCTTTATCGTAAGATTTAAACTCTCTATCTTTTCACTGGACCTTTGGTATTACAAATTAACCAGGAATTCTAGCAACTCGTTTTTGAACACTGGAAACAAACCTAGGAAAGGCTAGTGAAACGCCATCACCCAGACTATAAGTAGCAGCACGACATGTTTTGATAGAATTCAACGAGATACGACTTATTACCTCTGACCCTTAGAACACCAGAGACATCTTAGGAGTCCAAACTATAAGACCGCTAGATTGGCTATAAGACTTAAATTCTAAGCAAAAATCGTCCAAGATATTAAAAGAATTTTCAGGCAGGACCTCACTAGAAAATATAATTCAGACCAATACACTTATTTCGGACAATGGATTAAGCCGTTTAAGACAAAATGTCCCTCGAACAAGATTTGAAGTGGGACATATATCTAAGACTATAAGTTTCGCTTGTCACTAGATTCTAAATTTTCCCCAGATAGACATTCAAGGTGTACCCTAGGATATTAGAAAGGACACGGACCTCATTTATATTTTCTTTCCAGTAGTTTCTCTTAGAGACCTACCCATTTCAAAAATGTGCTTTATCAATTGTGAAACACATATGACTTCCGTTTAAGATCTCACTCGTTTTCATCTTTTATGGTATAGATGAATCCGACAGGAAGGACAACCAATGCTGTTCATGAGCAACATGTTGTTCCCTTAACACGCTTAGAGTTAACTATAAAGTTAATCTATTTGTGTTTATGACTAATACAATGTATTGATTAATTCTAACAGTTAATGAAACGTTAATATAAAAACACAAAGTATTTTCAACGTTTAAATTCTTATTAGAAATGAATCAAAGAATCTATTACCCAAGTGTTTTGCGGAACAAACACTTGGGATTGAATAGACAAGGTATGGTGTCTCCTATCTAAACTTAAGCAATGCTTTAAGTGGTAACAATTCGACCCACTGAGCTATCTCAGGGATACGTTACTTTTTGTAGGAGAAAAGGGGTATTGTGAAAGTCTAAGCTTTAATTGCACAAAAATACCTAACCCTCTTTTCTCTATCTGTTTTCTATTTATAGGCAAACATGTTAAGAGTACTGAAAGACTAAAAATCTATAAACAATGGGAAGGCGTGTCTGACAACTACAACAGTAGTTGTCATTTCCAAGAACCAATAGGATTGTGCCAAAAAGTCTTCAAGTGTCAGACTTGACACTTCTTCGACTTTTAGCCACTTGAGGGATGGTTTGTTCTGACCCCGATAAGACTTGTTCTTATCTTCTTCAAACCTTCTCGCTCAATCCAGCCTTTCTTTCAGGCTTCATGGTTCTTCAGTCATTCGCCTTCAGTCTTCAGTCTTCATTTATTGTTGTTGAGGAGACTGGGGTTCAGTGAGCTCTTGTCTAACGCTCACTGATCCCATTACCTTCTTCTTCGTCTCGAGTAACACTTCAGGGAGAACCGCCTTCCTGAATTGGTGAGTCTTTCTTCTTAGACTCGTCCTGAGCATCTTGAAGGTAACTCACTGAGTGACTGTTCACTCAGTGACTTAGAATATTTTCGGTTTAATTAACACTTAGCTTAATTTGTATTCAAATCATGTTTTAACGACTCTTGGGTACTGAAGGACCCAACAATCTTCCCCTATTTGGATATAAATTATGGTTAAGTGTTTTTTATCAGTAATGAGTGAGCTAATGACTTCTGCTCATACTGAATGTACTAGAAAGTAAATAAGGACATTGAAATAACAAAACAAAGGAACATCATTTTATTAATTTCATTACAAGGGTCCTAACTACTAAATGTACATGATAGAGGTGTTGCAGATTCTCAGTCCAGTTTGTATCCAAGGGCTTCAAGCTTGGGTCTCTTGGATTCCAGCTCATGTTGATCAGGATGAAGTTGAATCTTGGTTCTCAGGTCTTGGCAAAACCTCACATTTTCAGGACTCTGGATTGGTGAGGCCATTATGAGAAAACCAAGCATGGCTTTAATTCCTGCCAGATCAATATCACTCCATCTTTGGAAGGCTGGATCTCCAAACTCATCAGTGAAGAATATCCCTCTCTCAAGTTGTTCTATGACCTTGTTGTTCACGAATGTAACTCCTTCAGGGAGGGCTCTGTTGCATTCAAGGCCAGGGACTTTGATCTCAGGCTCAGATGTGATTATCTTCCTCTTTCTTCTAGAGGTCTGAGAGGGGGCAGGCTGACTGGCTGGAGCTGGGAGAAGTGAGAGAATACCAAGTTCCTCAGGTGTTGCACTCAGCTTTTCATATCTAACTTTCAGGGACTTCATTAGTTCCCTGACATCAACATTTGACTTCTTGAATATGATTGGACCCTGTTCATCCAATTCAGTGATCCCAAATCAACGAACCTAAAGGGCTCATGAATTTCAAAGTTCCTCTTATCAGGACCTCTGAAAACAGTGATGACAGCAGGCTTGGTGTTCTGATGAATCTTTACATCAGTAATGGGTTCAGGTCTCAGTCTGCTTGTCATGACCCATTGGTACTTCTCAATTCTCTTTTGTCTTATCTCCTCAGTCCTTTTCAGCCATTCTTCTCTTTTCTTCCTGAGAGCCGAGATTTCAGCATCCTGAGCTTTCACAAAGCTCTCACCACCCTTTCTTCCAGCAAGTTCTTTTGGCTCAAGACCAATCTTCTCAGCCTCTTCTCTGACAACCTGAATGATGGCAGACTTGTTTTGCCTTTAATCTTCAGCAGCTTTCTTCAACCCTTCTTCCTTTTCTAAATGAGCCGTAATTTGGGCCTCTGTGAGGTGATACATGACTCCATTTATTTCATAAGGGACCCTGACTGGCTCATCAGGGTCTGGCCTTCTTTCAGAGGAAGCAGGCACCAAGATTGTAGGCTCAGGCTCAGTGGTTGTGAGAATGCCTTTGCCTTTGTCTTGATGAGATGAAGATGTGGTTGTCTCAGGAATCTCCCCCTCAGTGTGAGAAGGAGGTTGTTCTTCAGTGACCTTCTCCCCCTCAACTGTTGCTTGAGTCATGGTGAGAGCAAGAGTTGGAGCGCTCACTGAAGTTGAGGGAGCAGCCTGACCTTTGAAGGCTTGATAAATCTCAGTCATCATTGATTTGATGTCGGAGGTGTCCTGCTGAAGAGTTGAGACCTTAGCCTCAAGAGAAGCCTGAGAAGCCTCTATTGCTGTCATCCTTGGCCCAAGATTCCAAGCCAAGGAAGAAGAAGATGTAGCCCAAGATGCCAAGTGTGACTCAATAAAACCCAGGGAAGACTTGATGGAGTCCACTATAGAACTGAGTCCCTGAAGATTGGAGGATTTCAGCATGTTTATCAGCTCAGTCAACTGAGTAGATTGTTGATGGTAGTCCTCAGAAGCCTGAAGAATTTTCTTGTTAAGCTCAGGGTCATCTTTCACTGACTCTTGAATAGTTGCAACGCTCTTGTGTATGTTGGTGAGAGCTTGGTTGAACAGTTTAAGATTCTCATCAAGATTTGTCAGGGAGAAGGAGATAGATGACTTGTGCTCATTAACATCATCATGATAGGATTCCACTGATTCCTTCAGGTTGACATAATGAACAGCAGCTTCACAGTGTTGGTCAAAAATTTCTTCAGTTAGCCCAGTAAAGAGAGCATTGTTGGCCTTTTGTAGGAACTTGACCAATTGTCTTTCAGTGAGAGGAAGAATGTTGTCATACTTCCTGAGTTCTGGAGGGCAGGATGATTCAGAGTCTGAAGAATGATCAGCCTGAGACTCTGATTCTTCACCATGTGGAGAGGACTGATGCGATTGTTCAGTGGGTTGAGCATCAGTCTCCATATCATCACCTGCCTCATACACTTCTTCCTCACTCTCTATACTGAGCTCTTCATCAGACATAAGAACAGCCTGAAGATCCGCCATCGACTGAATCTGCACCAGGGTTTGGCCAGTTCCTGAGAGACTGGATTGGTTGATGGGTTCCGTATCAGCGGGTGGTTTAAATCCCTCTGAGTCTTTGTCCCCCTTTGCGCCTTCAAGTACTGACAGGTGTTTTCCAGCACTATCATGAGGCACAGTTTGTGATTGTTGATGGACCCCCTTCCCATCAGGGTTGTACTGCCCTTTTGGGGATTCAGGATCCTTGACTCCCTCAGGCACTGATTGTGATTTATCAGTTCCTTCATCGGGATGTGATTGGGTGTGGGTCCCCTTCCCAGTTGAGTAGTGCTGCCCAACCGAGGATTCAGGACCCTTTTCTCCCTAAGGCGCTGATTGTGATTTGTCAGTGCCTTCATCGGGATGTGAGAGGTTGAAGGTTCCTGACCCTACCAACTTGTGTATGTCAGTAGAGCCATGAGGAAACTGAGGTTTGCCCGAGGACACTGAGGATGATTTATCAGTGACCTCCGTTGGCGTTTGTTTTAGGGTCAAGAGGGTCTCAATGATGGGTGTCTCTGAGGTCTTGGCCATTGTTTTCCCTTCTGAGGGTTCTGAGGCAGAAGATCCAAGGGCGAGTGATTTGGGTTTAACCACCTTCTTGGTCCCTGCCTTCTTTTTCTTCTTCTCCTGCTTTGTCACCCTGAATGACTACCAGCATGTAGTTGGTCAAGGCGATTGGTTGTACCTCAGTAACGCCACTAGTATAATTGGCCTTGTGTAGGACGTCAGGTTTAGAACCTTGAGCGTCAGGCCTCATATAATCAGTGCGAAGTAGGTCCTGAAGCACGCAGGAAATGAATCTAGGATAGGACATGTGTCTTTGCCTAGACTTTCCTGAGAGCTTGGACACGAGGTCTCGGAAGATTATTCCTCCGATGTCTATTTTTCTACCCTCCAGGAGACTGAACACCATCAATTGTTGTGATGAGTTCAACTGTTCCGTGGAGGATTTGTTGCCTCCCAGGACCTGAATGACAAAAGTCATCAGGATCCTCCAGGCTGGAGGAAACCAAGTTTTAATTATTGGTGCCTTAGCCAATAATGAACCTGGGGCCACCTCAGGTTGTCTGGGGTCTTGTGGCCCTAGAAAAAGCAACTCAGCTTTAACTTCTTGGTCAGTGGGGTTGGGCTCAAAATTCACAGCGAAATCAAGGCCAGTAGCTTTGATAAAGGTTTTGTAATCAAGGGAGAGGGTCATTCTCCCATTCATCACTGTGAATGTTATGATTGAGTCCTTGGTGTCTTCAGGGCTTGTTGCCACTGCCGTATACCAAAATTCCCTCAAGTAGTCATGATATATGACTGAGGGGGTCTTTGTAAATGCTGTAGCAAGAAAGCAGTTTTGTAGATACTTAACTACATTCTTGTACGCCCAAAACTTTTGGGGATAGGCAAAATTGCCTACCACATTGTTCTTGGTTAAGTCTACGCCCTCCATTGTGAATTCCACATTTGGGGCGTATGTAATAGCCATAGAAGAAGCCATTTTTTTGTTGGGAAGGTCTGGGTAATTAACAAATGGTCTGGGTTTCTAGTAGCTAAGAACACACACACAAAATTTTTAGTTTTTGAAAGAAAAGGGCAAAATTTTGCTTAAGATTTCTAAAAAACGTGTGTGTGTTTCTTGTTTGTGGGGTATTTATAGGGAAGTGAAGTGGAGGGTATTTTAGGCATTTGAACGGTTATTTTCTCAAAAGATATTAGTTTAAAAAACGTTTTGAATAAAAACGTTTGAGATCCGCATTTAATGCCCAACCACCCCACTATCCCTGTTTGGCGCAACTGTCTAGGCAAACAGTTGAGCCGTCTGCAAAAAGTATAATTTTGCAGAGCTGAGTCATCACATATCTGTTATGTGATTGGAGAGACATTAAATGCAAAGTGGGAATGTGGTGTCCCATGAGGTGCATGCCAGAAAGGCAAAAGAACAAATATTCTTATATTAAATAAGAATTCAGTTACCAACCTCGGACATTTACTAGCTAGATACTTAGAGCATTTAAGTTAGCATTGAATGTCATCTGAGGGCCCTGAATGACTTTTCATTCAGTGAACCTGTTTATTCAGGACTTGGGTTTAGTCCTGATGGTTCAAGGGTTCAGGAACTTGACTTAAGGTTCAGGAACTTGGGTTTAGTTTATGAGGTTCTTGATTTCAGGAACATGAGTTTAGTTCCTGAGGTTCAGTGATTCATTTCACTGAAAAACACATTGAGTCAGGGACCTGGGTTTCCAGAATTTACACTTATTTGGATGGAATCAATCAGTGGACTGATTCTCAATATCCAACATTCCTAGTTCAGCTTTCAGTCTTGTGAAAGTTGGTTCATCCAATGGCTTAGTGAATATATCAGCTAGCTGATATTCAGTAGGAATGAAGTGTAATTCTATGTCACCATTCATGACATGGTCCATGATGAAATGATATCTAATATCAATGTGTTTTGTTCTCTGATGAAGAATAGGGTTGTTTGAGATGGCAATTGCACTTGTGTTATCACAAAAGATGGGAACCATCTTGTACTGAATTCCATAGTCACTGAGTTGACTTTTCATCCAGAGTACATTTGCACAACAACTTGCTGCTGCAACATATTCAGCTTCAGCTGAGGACATGACAACTGTTTGTTGCTTCTTAGCACTCCAACAGACTAGTTTTCCACCAAGAATTTGGCAGGAGCCTAAGGTACTTTTTCTGTCCATGTTGCATCCAGCATAGTCAGAGTCTGAGTATCCTTTAAGATCAAGGCCTGAACATTTTGGATAGTATAATCCAAGGTTTGGAGTACCTTTTAGGTACCTGAATATCCTTTTCACAGCAGTGATATGAGATTCTCTTGGGTCAGATTGATATCTGGCACACAAACAAACTGTGAATTGGATATCAGGCCTTGATGCAAGTAGATACATCAGTGATCCTATCATTCCTCTAAAAAGAGTTTGATTTACTGGTTTTCCAGTAAGATCAGGACCAAGGTTGTTTGGGGGTACCATGGGAGTCTTGACTGAGGCACAGTCACTGAGCTCATACTTCTTCAGTAGGCTTCTAACATACTTCTCTTGACTGATAGAGGTTCCTTTATCAGTATGCTTGATTTGCAGACCAAGGAAGTAGGTCAGTTCTCCCATCATGCTCATTTCAAATTTCTTTGCCATAAGTTTTTCAAACTGTTTGCAAAGTTTAAAACTTGTTGAGCCAAAGATAATGTCATCAACATACACTTGTACAAGTATGACATCATTATTTGTCTTGTAGATAAACAGTCTGTCGTCTATCTTGCCTCTGACAAATTAATTTTGGATCAGGAAGGCTGAAAGAGTTTCATACCATGCCCTGGGAGCTTGTTTCAGTCCATAAAGGGCTTTGTTAAGCTTGCAGACATAGTCAGGAAACTTATGGCTTTCAAATCCAGGAGGTTGCTGAACATAAACTTCTTCTTTCAGTGAACCATTTAAGAATGCACTTTTAACATCCATTTGGTACACCTTGAAGTTCATGTATGTTGCAAAAGCAAGGAAGATCCTGATGGCTTCCATCCTTGCTACTGGTGCAAATGTTTCTTCATAGTCAATGCCTTCTTGTTGATTATAGCCTTTGGCTACAAGTCTGGCTTTGTTTTTAATGACTATGCCATTTTCATCAGATTTGTTTTTGAATACCCATTTCATGCTAATGACTGAGACATCTTCAGGACACTTGACCAAGGTCATTACCTTGTTTCTGTCAAATTGTTCCAGTTCATCATGCATGGCCTGAACCCAACTTGGGTGATTAAGTGCTTCCTTGACACTTTTGGGTTCAATTGTGGAGATGAAGTCCACAAATAGGCATTCATTGTCTGAGTCTGCTCTTAGTTGTGCAGCCATGCTTCTCGTGAGTATGCCTTCAGTAGGCTCGCCAATTATATTGACAAGTTCTATATCCTGAGACCTAGTCCAACTGTCCTGAGGTCTAGGATACTAATTAGAACTTGAGGCTTGATGGGTAGGATCAGGATTAGACACATGATGATCTTCAGCATCTTGAGTGTCTTAGTGGGTCGACTCATCACTGTGATTGTTTGGTTCCTGAGTACTTTGTTCAGACTGAATGATTTCATCAGTACTTCTTTGTGCTTCAACAAACTCAGTGATGGTTGGGTAAGGAAGGTTGTGGGGAATGATGTAATAGGAGATGTCAGCATTTGCTTGGTACTGAGTGGAAGGACCATTTTTAGGATAATGTTCATCAGGAGGGTATCTTGATGATTCATCAATACCTATCTCTTCCACTGAGTTGTTAGAGACACTGATTGCATCAGTGCTCTCATCAAAGGTAACATGAAATGTTTCCTCAGTATGCTGTCTCCTAGTGTTGAACACCCTGAAGGCCTTTGAGACAAGGGAGTATCCAAGGAAGTATCCATCATCAGCTTTGGCATCAAATTTTCCTAAGTGATCCTTGTGATTATGAATAAACACAGGACACCCAAAGACATGAAAGTAGCTGATGTCAGGGATCCTTCCCTTGAATAACTCATAAGGAGTTTTGCTATGTCTCTTAACAATGATGGATCTGTTTTGTGTGTAACAGGCAGTCTTTACTGCTTCAGTCCAGAAGTGTTTGGAAAGGACTGATCCATTTAGCATTGTCCTGGATGCTTCAATGAGGGTTCTATTCTTCCTTTCAGCCACACCATTTTGTTCAGGTGTGTAAGGTGAGGAAATTTTTTGGGAAATTCCTTTCTCATCACAGAAACATTCAAGTTCATAATTTTTGAACTCTGTTCCATTGTCAGTTCTAATCTGTTTGACTTTGATGTCATTTTGATTTTCAATATTCCTGACAAAGGACATAATTGTTTCAGCTGCCTGACACTTTTTGATCAGGAAGTATACCCAAGTGTATCTTGAGTACTCATCCACAATGACCAGAGTATACTTCTCATGGTTAATGGATCTAGGACTTATTGGTCCAAATAGGTCCATATGGAGAAGATGTAGGCATTTCCTGATGGAAAAGTTGGTTTTGGTTTTAAAGGATGCTCTGTGATGTTTACCTTTTTCAGAAGCCGAGCATGGTTTATCCTTTGAAAACATAAGAGATGGTAAGCCAAGGACCTTGTTTTGTTTCACAAGGTTGTTTATGTTTTTGAAGTTCAGGTGGGAGAGTCTCTTATGCCAAAGCCAGTTGAGAGTATCAGTGGCCTTGGTAAAGAGACAAGTTCCATTCTGAGTCAGATTAGACATGTCCAACACATAAACATCATGTCTTCTTGGTGCAACAAGGACAACTTCCTTGTTAGCATTGAAGATGATTCCTTGTTTATCATCAAACTGAACTATGTATTTAGCATCACATAGTTGACTGACACTGATCAAATTGTATTTAAGACCATTTACATAAGCTATCCTAGTAAAGACTATACCATTGCAATTTACTGAACCATAACCTTCAGTGAGACATGATGAGTTATCAGCAAATATCACTTTGGGTCCTGATTCATCAACATACTTGTACAGATACTCCTTCACACCAGTCATGCTCCTTGAACATCCACTATCTAGATGCCAAACAGGATCCCTGGCATGTTTCTGCATAAATAGTAAACCGGGTTAGTTCTTTCTAGGACTCCACTTCTTGGAGGGCTTAGCTTTGGGGGTCTTTTTAATATTTACAATTGATTTATGGTCAGTGGTGGAGTGGACTGAGCTACCACAAATTATGCATTTGATTGCAGATGTAGACTCAGTAGACTGAGAGGCTGATTTTGTCACACCTCTTCTGGCCTGAATGACATTATCACGTCCTGAGGTGTCATGAGTGGGACCTCCACTATTTTCAAAACAATTGTCAATTTGACAATCCTTAGGATGGTGGTCATTGAACCCACAGTAGGGGCAAGGTGAAAAAGGCTTGGCCTTTTGTTTCTGTTTCTGTTTAGAATCAGAAGGGTAGTTTAAAGACTGAGCTTTAAGGCCTGCCATCTTTGATGTGACTGAGTGTGTTTTGTGATCAGAGGTCCTGTGATAATCCTTTTTGCAAATCATGCAGTAAAGGATTCTATAGCAATCATCAGTGAAATGATTGGTGTAGTTACACAGCTCACATCTTTTCAGGGGTTTTGAGGGTTTGGGTTTGGTGCTTGAGGAAGCTGGTTTTTGTTCCTTCTTCTTGGATTGAGAAGGTTTCTCAGAAGATGCAATCTTCTCACCCAGCTTCCTGACCATTTCAGCCAACTGATCAAATTTTGAGTCAGGGCTTTGGGTTATTACTTCAGAAGGGACTGAAGTTGATGAGCCATCAGTACTTACTGAGACTTCAAGGGTTGGTCTTTTCAGGATTGTTTTTCCCATTCCTGACCTCTCCTTTGGAGAGTGTTGGGAGTAGAATATTTGTGGGAGGCCTAAGTTTGGTGCAGCACCCTGAAGGGTATTCAGTGGAGGGAGTGGTGGATATGAATCTGATTCAGGCTCACTTACTAACTCAGTACTACTGAGTTGGTCAGAGAGTCCAAGCATATTTTTTAAGGCCTGACTTTCAGGAAGCAAGTTCTTTCCAGTCTCAAAGTTTGGTAACTTACTGACTGGGTTATCCCTGACAATCCAGTCATTTGACTTGGGAAGCATTTCTTGCTCAAATGATATGCCAGCTGGAACAAAGGTCAATTCACTGGGACTCACATTGGGGTTAACCAAGAGATGGTCAATTCCTATTGTTTTCCTAGGGATTAAACCCACAGTATCAAAGACCTTGGGGTTCTTTTTGGTCCAGCCTTGGATGACAACCTTTTCTTTGTTAAGTTCAGTTTTTAGGGCTTGGTTTTGTTTCAAAATTTCAGTGTTCTGAATTTGTAGAGTAATTGTTTCTAATTTGACTTGCTTCAGTACAAGCAATTCATCTATACATTTATTCAATTCTGACACTATGTTTTTATATTTTGAAAACAGGTTAAGCCTTTTGATTTAACAATTTATATCTCAAAAGGAATTCACAAAAGGGAAATTATGTGAAAACCCGAGGTTCGTTGTCCCGATTGAAGATTGAATGGAATTGTGATTTCAGGATCGTGAAACGTGAAATGAATAGTGAAAGAGTGGGATTTTTGGATTTTTAAACTAAAGTAATAAAATTTTAACTAAAAACATTAACTAAGGCAAGAGAAAATTCTATTCTAAGGCAACGTATCATAAAACACAAAAGAAATATAAAAACGCGTAAAACCCGGGCTAATCCCGAGTTTAAAAGTGAAATTAATGAAATACTAACTCTACGGATGCAAAAATATTTTTCTTAAGTTCTAAATAACAAAACAAAATTTTAGAAAAAAGAATTATATTTTTTTGATTTTTCTTTTAATTTTTATGAATTAAAAACTAAATTTAAGAAATTAAATGAAGAAAAATAGTAAATGAATTTGGAAAATTCTAAAACTTTTTCAGTAAATTCTTAAAACTAATTAACAGCTAAGAAAAATAAAATTTTTGAAAAAGCTTAAGCAGATAAGCTGCAGTAAGCTAAAACAGCTTATAAGCTAATAATTAAAAAAAAAAAGGTGTTAAAAGAATTGAAAGAGAAGTGTTTAGCAGAGAAATCCCAAGGGTGCGTGTGGTAGTGAGTGTGTGTGGTGAGCTGGGTGGCCAGGGTTCGAACTTTTTTAAAACTTATTTTTTTTTATATTTTCTTTTTGAAACAGATTTAGGGCTTAATTATAAGAACTTTTTGTAAACAAAATATTTTTAAAACCTTATAAACAGCTCAGAATAAGTTGTGCTATGACTTATCAGTGGGCTAAAGGATAAAAGAAGAAAATAAAGCAATAGTGAACAAGGGGAATAAGCTATAAGCAATTATGAATAAGCTAATGATCTCAGTTCTATTCTTAAACAACCAAAATAATACAAATTAATCTATGAGTAATGGCAGAAAAGCACAAAATAATCTCAATAAGCTAAAGCCTTGACTGATGCAGGCCTAAAAATGGGTTTTGAGGTGCTAATCTAGGGCTTAAAAGGCTATCAATAAGCACTCCAAAACTTCCAAACAAATCAATTCTATTTTCACAAGCAACCAAGGATGATCAGTGCAAATTTTAGGCTTAAGTGGACTAAATATGAAGCAACTAAGGATGAAAAGCTAGAGCTAGTTGGGGAAAATGGGCTGCACATGCAATCTGCTGTCTGCACTTGCAGAGGTGAAATTGTGACCTCAGATTCTTCAAATCTCAATGAAACTACACCAATCTTTGGACATTAACTTTAAACATTGTATTGAACTTAAAAATACCAAAAATGATGGCCAAGATAAGCTCAGCTTGCGAGGAGCTTATAATGGCAGAGGAGGTTCTATATTTTGCACTTATCAACACCAAACTACAAAGAAACTTCAAATCAACTTATAATCTACTGAAAACAGCTTAGATATGTCCTAAAAAGCTTAATCAAACTACCCTTATGACAAATGAACAGTACTCATGAAATTTTACCCTATGATGAGCTTGTGCCAAACAACCTCTCAAAAACTGATTATGCAAATTTAAACTACTACTCACCAATATAAGCCTAGAAAATGATTATCCACTGATTACCTAGCTTATTTATCACCAAATAAGCAACTTTCAATTATGAAATAAGCATTTAATAAGCTAGAAGCTATTTTGACTGTTTTTTTACCCTTTTTTAGCATTTAAGAACAAATTGATGATTAAGCTACTAATTACTATCAACTGAGCTATATCTACTCTAATAAGCTGAGAAATGATTAAAATAAGCTAATAGAACAGTAATAAGCTAATGATGACATATCTACACTACTTAAGCTATGAAATGCAAATTTAAGCTAGAATTTGAATTGAACAAGCTCACTTGTGGCCTCAGCTAAACAGAGGCACCCAATTAAGGGCAGCTACAAGCTCCAGCTTATTCAGAGAATAAGCTGGTACAGTCCATCTTGCCCCTCCATTGCGGGCAACTTCCAAAAGCTCTCCACAAATTGCATAGGTATAGTATTTTGATATTTTGACTGAGTTGATCACTACAAAAACTCACTAAAGCTATAGATAGCTAGAATGAGCTTGAGCTAATGGAAAATAAGCTTTTTGAAAGCTTAGTTTATTATTTTTTTCTTTTTTATATATATATATATATTTTTTTTAGATTAAAAACAAAACTTTAAAAAGATTTTTGAATGAAAAGCTTTTCAGAAGCTTAATAGTAGCTTAAGAGACAGATTGCTAGCTTAATCTTAGCTTATCCTAACATTTAAAAATATAAAGTAAAACTTAAAAGGACTTAAAATATATTAAAGATCAAACTGAAAATTTCATTAAACCATCAAAACTTCATTACATCAAAACATTACAACTTTAGAACAAACACTGAATGAGAAACTTAAAACTAAAAACGACCCTTAACCTATTTTAAACTCTAAGACTTAAAAACCTAGACACCCAATTTGTGAGGAGGTTGCTGCTATTTATAGACTCTGATTAGGGTTAGGAGCCTTCTGGGAAGCTTCAGGAGATTAATCCACGACCCTTGGATCAAACTTGGGCACCAATCCTATCATCATAGCCGTTTGATCATGATAAGTGGAGCTTGAGCCAATGACCTTGCTGGGAAATGCCACGCTAGCATTCTCTTGTCACATCATCAGTTTCTAGAACGTTTTTAAGTGAGGTAATATAAATGAGGAGGTGAAGGGTAAATCATTGGGGAAGAGAAACAGTAACTGGTAAGTTTTTTGGCGGGTAAGTCTGTTGTGTGGGTTGACTGGGTATAGAAACGGGTTTGACTTTGGGTTAGGTTTTATCCGGGTAAAAGTTAGATCCGAGTTTGGGATTATTAATTTAAAGAAGTGGGCTTGGTGTGTAAGTTGGGCTGGGTTTGTTTTAGTGGCTGGGTTGTGTTTAATATGAGATGGGTTGGATTTATATTCAAATCCGGATGATAGTAATAGGTTTAGAGTTTAGGATTAAATAAAAGGACTAATATTGTATATTTGGAAATTGTGGGGACCAAATCTGCCAATTCTTCAAAATTAATCAAGGGACTGATTTTGTAATTTCTCAATGATCCAAGGGCCGATCTTCAAAAATATTATCTCTGACGAATCTTTCCCCTGCTTCGGCTCTATAAATATCTTTTCCACATCTCTTGCCCGTGTTTTCCGGATTTTTCTTCGATTTTGTCCTTTTTTTTCTTTTATCCGTTGCCTGCATAAACATAGACACAAAAACACGAATATCTTTTGGCATTTTGGTTAGTTTTTGGTCGTTTTGGTCAGATTTTGGTCAAATAAAGGTATATGTTTAAGCATATACCAAAATCCCCCAGACTAAGATATTGCGGTGTCCTCACGCAATGTTATAAAAACACGTTTTTAAATCCAAAAGTTTCTAACCACTTTTTACTAACTTTGAGAAGTAGCAAAATTTTCAAAAGAGATTAAGAAATCTTAAGTTCTAAAAACTCCCCGGTTTTTCTTTTAATTCTATTTTTGTATTTTTCTCATTATTATGTGACGGCTTTGCTGACAATCATTATCTATCAATAACTTTTAGGGTCAACGAGTAGGAAACACGACTCATAAAGAAGTGACCATACGGATAAAATTCGTCGTCCCTGATTTTTCACGAGTCCCCAAGCCAAGCTTAAAAACGAAATCATTGTTATTTACAAGTTAGATGGCAACACTACACATGGAAGTTACTTGTGTAATTTCCTCTTGCTCCCATTTTCCTAATTCGCCTCTATTTATTTTATTTTTGGTGAGAAATGAATTGCTTCATATTTTCTCGTTTCGATAGGTTTTTTTAGTCCGATAAAGATACTAAATTAAGACGCTAAGTAGTTTTCAATCTTCTTTCGAGAACCGTTGCTTTGAAAATGAGGTCCACATCAAGGTTTTTATTTATATTTTTGACTTTTGTATTTTCTCTTTTTCAATCATCATTTTTTTTTTTTATCTCACTAATTTTTCACTTGCGTACCCTAAACGATGAAGCTTCACGGTTAAGTTCCAAGACCTTACACCTTCCGGCATAAAGGATCCAAGGGCCGTTACAACGGAGTATTCCAAGACTCTAGAAATTCCTGAAATGAGGATCCAAGGTGGTTAGACCAAGACCTCACACATTCCTGAACTAGAGGTCCAAGGGCCGGTGCAAGAGGGTAGCCAAGACCTAAACGCCTTCCGGAAGTAAGGATCCAAGGCCCGATCTCGAATCCGTAGCTTAGAGCACTTAAACTTATTATTATTATTAAACGTATTTATTAAGGAACCTTGATGTGTACCCAATTTTTAAAGCAAGAATTCTTTTAAGAAGACCAAGAACTAATCATCGGCAAAACCTAACATCTTTAATTATTCTTACAGTTATATATGGTGAAACAATTTTGTGGGAGCAAAAGGCCACAAGTAATTTCGATGAGCTCTAAAGAGAACCAACTACTCCATGCTTAGCAATCTAACTTATAAACAACTCTATCATTTCTCGTTCTTCGCAAATTTAAAATCTTAAATAATAAGATCCGCGAATGCTTAGCCAAGAAAGGTTAAGGGGACAAGCTAGGGCTCAACACGCCCGGTCAAGTCAGAATTTTATTCCTACTCTCACCAGCGGAAAGTCAACAAAATGTCAAAATTTATTATATTTTTGCAAAATTTTTCTCATTTTTTTGGACTTTTTTCAATTTTGTAGGAAAAACGGGGTTGCATGAGTAAACGGCAAAAAATGCAAGGCACAAATCAAATCGAAAGATTACCCCCCTAGACTAAAACGAGACATTGTCCTCAATGTCTTAAAGGTAAGGGTTCTCCTACATAAATCTAAGGCCGTTTATTAATTATGCCAAAGATAAACGTAAAACGATAAGATTAAGGATATCGGATGAGCAACGAATGATGAAACTCGAGTGGAGAGAAGCAAACCACGAGCATGAGAGTCTTCATAATTCGGGCAAATCCTGGACATACAAAAAACACCGAAACACAAGAAATGGAAGAGGTAGCCCTCCTCACTACACTTATTAGAAAATAGATAAGAAGATAGATGGATAAGCATGGGGTGCCTCCCATGAAGCGCTTGTTTTTTTATCGAGTCGTATAGCTTAGACTCGCCCCGAATTTATTTGTTCTTGGGGGAGCAAGTGGAAAAGATAATCTCCATCGGACTTTCGTTCAAGATGTTTGGATAAACATTGAAGCATACGAAAGTTCCACTTCGATGAGACACCTATGGTATTTCAATAGAGAAAACTATTAGAAACGATACCGGGGTCAAAGATAGTGTCCTCATTCCCGAAGGAGTGACGGAGAAGAGAAGTCACACCATATGTGAGGAAAGGGAAGAAGATCATGATAACAATCATGATTAGGTCATCATCTTCAAAAGGATACTTCATAATTTTCATATTATGAATCTTATCATTTAAGGTCTTTTGTTCAAGAAATGACTCGGGTGGGAGGGTCGGGATTAAATCATCAATAAGCAAATTCTCATGATTGAGAATGCCTCCCCCCAGGTCACACAAAACATCTTTGTCTAGATCAAAGTAGAAGTGATCATACTCTGGCGGAGATATGATGTGAGTGAGTTCATCGGAGAACTCCTCATGATCAAGATCAAAGGTAAACGAATCATATTCTGGAAGAGAGAAATCAGCATGAGAAGTGGTACTGCCACTACTCGTCTCTTCCGTGAAATCAAAACTAAATGATTCGTAAGCCGGTAGAGAATACTCAGGATGAGAAGTGGGATTGCCACTAATCTCCTCAAAGTTAAAGCTCTCATACTCTGGTAAAGACTCCTTGAGCTCGGGCTCCAGAGGATCTAACGGCTTATCAACATCCATTGGGGGGAGAGAAAGAGATGGTTCATCGGATATCATCTTTTCAATCAAAGGGATATCTCCCCCCAGACTACTTTCTTCATTCTCTGATGAAATCGGATCATCATTGAAGAAAACCTCGAGCTCTTCCATAGTGATATTACTTCCCTTACCCGGTGTGAGAGAAGGGGAAGAGTCGGAAATGACGGATTCTGGAGATGAAATAGAATTGTTATTTGAAGAGAATTTAATTTCATTCACAGAACCGATAATCTCAATACGATAAACCGGTTCTGGAGGTGGGACAAGTGGTGTGCTCTTAGAGCTAGCAATGTTCACCACTTCCGTTGTGGTCTCCGATTCTTGTTCATCATAATCAAGAACACTCTTAACTTCCGTAGCACAACTCTTAAACCATTTGCTCGAACCAGGGGTAATTTTCATGGCTTTGAGCTCAGCACGTTTATTTGAAATACTCTTAACCGTGAATCCTGAAAGTGTCGGATCAATTCTTTTGGAAGCAATTGCGGGATCAGATTTTTGATCAACCGTAGCAACGTTGCATTTGGTGGTTAGAGGTTTTGAGTTCTGATTAATGTTAAACATGACTTTTTCATTATCAACCTGTAAGTGTTATTTCTTCACCATAAACATCAATCAAGGCACACCCGGTCCTTAAGAACGATCTTCTGAGAATTAGAGGAACTAGGGGGTCAGCGTCAAAATCTACAACCACGAAATCGGCGGGAAAATGGAACTTCCCGACCTTGACGAAGACATTCTCGGCTACACCCTTAGGAAGGGTTATGGAACGATCCGCAAGCTCGAGGGTCATGCAAGTAGGGGTGAGTTCGGGCAGAGAAAGTTTTTTCCATACTGACAGCGGCATTAGGTTGATGCTTGCACCAAGATCGGCCAAGGCGTAGCATTCAACCATTCCCGGAAATTCACATGGAATGAGAAATTTTCCGGGATCTCCAAGCTTTTCGGGGAGCTTTTTAAGGAGAACCGCTGAGCAATTCTCGTTCAGAGGAGTTTTTGCTAATTCAAATAATTTTTCTTTGTTGCTCAATAAACCTTTGATGGTTGAAGCAAACTTAGGCATCAGAAGCAAAGCATCCGCGAAGCTTATGTCAAAATGCAAATCTTGGAAGATTTGGAAGAATTTTTCCATTTGATTTGAAGCTTTTTCGCGGAGCTTTTGATCATTCAATCTCGAAGGATAAGGAAGTTTTGCTTTTACGGGAGCTTCTTCGGGCTCAAGCACATCCTTAGGTTTAGACTTTTGGATAACCGGAGGTTGGACGTCTTCGATCCTTCCGTTATTAGTAGGAAGTTCCGTGTCCTTTGTCTCCTCGGTCTCACGGACAACTACCTTGGGAGGAAGAGAAGAAGCGGTAGTCGGAGCCGTGGGTCCATCATATGAAACACCACTTCGTGTGGTGATTGCTTTTATATCACCCCTCGGGTTAGCAATTGTGTTGCTAGGAAGAGAAGATGTACCCGAGGTTGAGGGTTGATTCATTTGTAAAAAACCACTCATCATTTGCTTAAGCTCATTTGTTTGTTGATTCAATGTCGCATCAATCTCTTTCCGAAGTTCAACTCTCATGTTATTGATCTGATTCTGCATGGCTCGTATGTTAACATCGTTTGTCTTCATATAGCTTGAGAAATCGGGAGAAGGAGGAGATTGATAGACTTGTTGCGGTGGAGCTTGATATTGTTGGTTTCCACGATTTTGGTTGTAACTTTGGTTTGCTTGATAACCTTGATTGGTTTGATGAAAACGGTTTTGGTTGTTTTGAACGGGTGGAAAACCGGGTGGTCCCATTAGGTTACTAGCATTTTTAGGACGAAATCCTTGATTCTGATTTTAGTTTGCTGTTGCTACGGTAGCATTGCAAACTTGGCTATCGGTAGCTGCACAATTATAATAAGGATGGGGACCACCACATATAACACAAGTTTCTGTAACTGCTTTGACGGGCTCCGATTTCTGATTCTGGAGCTTAAACTCTTTCATCATCATACGAATAGCATCGGTAAGCTCGGCCATCTCCGATGGATGGGCCGATGAAGAAGAAGGGGTGGAAGAATTCACTTTTGAAACAACCGGTTTGTTTCGTGAAGTGGGAACTTTGGATTTGTTCTCGATAATCATTAAGATATCTTTCGGCATTCGACTCAAGATATTGCCACCGGCGGCTGCGTTGAGTGAATCTTGATCCGATTGAGTTAAGGCATTGTAGAACGTATCGATTTGATGTAATTCTGAGAAACCGTGATGTGGGCATTTACGTAGGAGATCCTTAAATTGTTCCCATGCCTCACCAAAATTCTCATCAAACCGTTGGAAATTTGTGATTTTATTCCTGAGATTAGTCATTCTGGACGGAGGAAAGAAATAATTCACGAATTTATGGACGAGATCTTCCCAAGTCTGGATCGATTGAGGGGGTTCTTTTTCAAGCCAAATCCGGGCTGCCCCCTCAAGAGAAAATGGGAATAACATCAATTTCATAGTGTCATTAGTGACATCCTTATGATGGTTTGTGGAGGTCAACTGATTAAACCATCGGATGTGTGCGTGGGGATCCTCTCTTTCAAAACCATGAAATTGATTTCCCTGAACAATTTGTATCAAACCGGTTTTAAGCTCAAAATTTGTGTTGTTAATTGGTGGTATAACAATAGCATCTCCATATCCCACGGTGGGACATTGGAGTAACTCTTGCATGGTACGTTGATCCTCGGCCATTTCGGTAATGGGAGTATCAACTTGAGGACGTAACTCGGGTACGTTAACTCTTTTGCGTCGACGAGAACGACGAGTCGGTAAGAGAGAAGATTTATCAATTACGTGTGATTGGGAACGGGTGTGCATACACCAAAAATAAAAATTAAAAAGAAAAATAATTTGGAAGAGAAAATCTTTTTTTGGATTTTTTATATTAAAGGAAAAATTAATCACAATATTTTTGGTACCGATACCTCAATCGATATCGTTTCTCTTAAGACTACTCGCAGAGTGGCGGAGAAGCAAAGGTTCGCTCGAAAGCTGATTAAAAACCCGCCTCTTTCGGTTTGCAATTTAATGTCAAAACCATCCTTAAACCACTTGTATAGGTTGTAATCGAAAGATAATCCGAAATCAAATGATTTCACGATTGTTTTGTTGTTTTACGATTTTTTTGGTATTGTTAACACTTTAGGAAAAGTGTTAGTGGTTTTTTAATTTTTTTGGATTTTATATTTTTAAAAATATTTACAAATTAAAACGATAACTTCCCGGGAGAAGGGTCTTCAAAACACGAATCGAAAAACGGAATCACGAATTCACGTCAACCTTCCCCGGCAGCGGCGCCAAAAATTGATTTAACAATTTATATCTCAAAAGGAATTCACAAAAGGGAAATAATGTGAAAACCCGAGGTTCGTTGTCCCGATTGAAGATTGAATGGAATTGTGATTTCAGGATCGTGAAACGTGAAATGAATAGTGAAAGAGTGGGATTTTTGGATTTTTAAACTAAAGTAATAAAATTTTAACTAAAAACATTAACTAAGGCAAGGGAAAATTCTATTCTAAGGCAATGTATCATAAAACACAAAAGAAATCTAAAAACGCGTAAAACCCGGGCTAATCCCGAGTTTAAAAGTGAAATTAATGAAATACTAACTCTACGGATGCAAAAATATTTTTCCTAAGTTTTAAATATCAAAACAAAATTTTAGAAAAAAGAATTATATTTTTTTGATTTTTCTTTTAATTTTTATGAATTAAAAACTAAATTTAAGAAATTAAATGAAGAAAAATAGTAAATGAATTTGGAAAATTCTAAAACTTTTTCAGTAAATTCTTAAAACTAATTAACAGCTAAGAAAAATAAAAGAGTAAACTACATTTTTGGTCCTCGTGGTTTACCGGGTATAACGGATTTGGTCCATTAGTTTCAAACGTGTCGGGTTTCGTCCATTTTCGCTGACCCGTAACGGGTTTGGTCCAAATTTATATTGACTGTTAGTTTGACTCGTTAAAAAAGCATGAAATGACTAAAATACCCTCGGATGATGATGTACAATGACTAAAATGCCCTTCCTTCATCCACCCCACCACAAACCCAGATCTGGATCTACAACTTCGTATTTTAAACTCCATGAATATGCTGATCTGCTCCACTCCTCAAACCCATCTCTTAACACAATTTCTTAACATAAAAAAGATCAAGTTCCAACCTTTACACCCAAAAGCCAACAAAAAAAACCACAGTAACACACAAAAATCACATACATTAATCCACATCATTAACTTACAACACTAATTCAGTTAAAACAAATGCAAAGATTCATGAAAACAAAACTGCTATCAGATTTTTAGACAATTAACCTTAATTAAACCTTAACAACACAAATATGTAACAAAAAGAAGATCAAGTTCCAACCTTTACACCATAAAGTCAACATTAAACTAACGTATCAAGACTGCTTCTTTCTTCCTAGTTCTTATCCTTCCACAAGCCATATTTTACAAAATTCCGGCCACCTCCATTCTTCTTCATCCTTTAAACCCTTTAATCCATTCTCAACCACCTCCAATCTTCTCTTTAATTCCATTGCACCATCCGAATCACGTATTCCACTAGAAACAATCGAACGCATACTCTCATTCACTCTTTCAAAATCCTTCACAAAACCCCCTTCTTCCATAAACTTAACGAGTGCGAAAACAATAAAGATGTGTTCTTTAAGGTTCTTGATGAAATCCCACATCCACCCACTAGAACTCAAATCATATCGCCATCCACCCTCTTAATCTTCTGCTTAACTAAAGAAAACACAAGAACAAATCATAAAACCTACCCGAGATCGATGAAACGATCTTGAAGCCGTTTAAAAGTGTGGTGCTTATAGCTTTGGTTCTTCACTGAAAATCAAAAGGGTTGTGTTTGTTATTTGTATTTTACCTGAAAGAAACCGAAAGGTTTCAGTTGTATGTGTTTGTGAGATTCGAGGCTCAAGAAAGAAACCGATGGTGGTTCTGATGGCGACTGAAAATGGTGTGATGGCCGTGAACGGTGGTGGAGTGACGATGGAGATAGAGACGATGATGAAGCTGGTTGGTAGGGTTAGGGTTTTGAGGTTATTGGGGTTAAAAACTGGATCTGTTTTTAGGTTATTTATTGTGTGAATACAATATAAAGAAGATAATGGGAGTGAGTGAGTGATTGAGTGAAATGACCAAAGTACCCCTTCTTTAACGAGTCAAACTAACAGTCAATATAAATTTGGACCAAACCCGTTACGGGTCAGCGAAAATGGACGAAACCCGACACGTTTGAAACTAATGGACCAAATCCGTTATACCCGGTAAACCACGAGGACCAAAAATGTAGTTTACTCAAAATAAAATTTTTGAAAAAGCTTAAGCAGATAAGCTGCAGTAAGCTAAAATAGCTTATAAGCTAATAATTAAAAAAAAGGGTGTTAAAAGAATTGAAAGAGAAGTGTTTAGCAGAGAAATCCCAAGGGTGCGTGTGGTAGTGAGTGTGTGTGGTGAGCTGGGTGGCCAGGGTTCGAACTTTTTTAAAACTTATTTTTTTTTATATTTTCTTTTTGAAACAGATTTAGGGCTTAATTATAAGAACTTTTTGTAAGCAAAATATTTTTAAAACCTTATAAACAGCTCAGAATAAGTTGTGCTATGACTGATCAGTGGGCTAAAGGATAAAAGAAGAAAATAAAGCAATAGTGAACAAGGGGAATAAGCTATAAGCAATTATGAATAAGCTAATGATCTCAGTTCTATTCTTAAACAACCAAAATAATACAAATTAATCTATGAGTAATGGCAGAAAAGCACAAAATAATCTCAATAAGCTAAAGCCTTGACTGATGCAGGCCTAAAAATGGGTTTTGAGGTGCTGATCTAGGGCTTAAAAGGCTATCAATAAGCACTCCAAAACTTCCAAACAAATCAATTCTATTTTCACAAGCAACCAAGGATGATCAGTGCAAATTTTAAGCTTAAGTGGACTAAATATGAAGCAACTAAGGATGAAAAGCTAGAGCTAGTTGGGGAAAATGGGCTGCACATGCGATCTGCTGTCTACACTTGCAGAGGTGAAATTGTGACCTCAGATTCTTCAAATCTCAATGAAACTACACCAATCTTTGGACATTAACTTTAAACATTGTATTGAACTTAAAAATACCAAAAATGATGGCCAAGATAAGCTCAGCTTGTGAGGAGCTTATAATGGCAGAGGAGGTTCTATATTTTGCACTTATCAACACCAAACTACAAAGAAAATTCAAATCAACTTATAATCTACTGAAAACAGCTTAGATATGTCCTAACAAGCTTAATCAAACTACCCTTATGACAAATGAACAGTACTCATGAAATTATACCCTATGATGAGCTTGTGCCAAACAACCTCTCAAAAACTGATTATGCAAATTTAAACTACTACTCACCAATATAAGCCTAGAAAATGATTATCCACTGATTAACTAGCTTATTTATCACCCAATAAGCAACTTTCAATTATGAAATAAGCACTTAATAAGCTAGAAGCTATTTTGACTGTTTTTTACCCTTTTTTAGCATTTAAGAACAAATTGATGATTAAGCTACTAATTACTATCAACTGAGCTATATCTACTCTAATAAGCTGAGAAATGATTAAAATAAGCTAATAGAACAGTAATAAGCTAATGATGACAGATCTACACTACTTAAGCTATGAAATGCAAATTTAAGCTAGAATTTGAATTGAACAAGCTCACTTGTGGCCTCAGCTAAACAGAGGCACCCAATTAAGGGCAGCTACAAGCTCCAGCTTATTCAGAGAATAAGCTGGTACAGTCCATCTTGCCCCTCCATTGCGGGCAACTTCCAAAAGCTCTCCACAAATTGCATAGGTATAGTATTTTGATATTTTGACTGAGTTGATCACTACAAAAACTCACTAAAGCTATAGATAGCTAGAATGAGCTTGAGCTAATGGAAAATAAGCTTTTTGAAAGCTTAGTTTTATTTTTTTTTCTTTTTATATATATATATATATATATATTTTAGATTAAAAACAAAACTTTAAAAAGATTTTTGAATGAAAAGCTTTTCAGAAGCTTAATAGTAGCTTAAGAGACAGATTGCTAGCTTAATCTTAGCTTATCCTAACATTTAAAAATATAAAGTAAAACTTAAAAGGACTTTAAATATATTAAATATCAAACTGAAAATTTCATTAAACCATCAAAACTTCATTACATCAAAACATTACAACTTTAGAACAAACATTGAATGAGAAACTTAAAACTAAAAACGACCCTTAACCTAATTTAAACTCTAAGACTTAAAAACCTAGACACCCAATTTGTGAGGAGGTTGCTGCTATTTATAGACTCCGATTAGGGTTAGGAGCCTTCTGGGAAGCTTCAGGAGATTAATCCACGACCCTTGGATCAAACTTGGGCACCAATCCTATCATCATAGCCGTTTGATCATGATAAGTGGAGCTTGAGCCAATGACCTTGCTGGGAAATGCCACGCTGGCATTCTCTTGTCACATCATCAGTTTCTAGAATGTTTTTAAGTGAGGTAATATAAATGAGGAGGTGAAGGGTAAATCATTGGGGAAGAGAAACAGTAACTGGTAAGTTTTTTGGCGGGTTAGTCTGTTGTGTGGGTTGACTGGGTATAGAAACGGGTTTGACTTTGGGTTAGGTTTTATTCGGGTAAAAGTTAGATCCGAGTTTGGGATTATTAATTTAAAGAAGTGGGCTTGGTGTGTAAGTTGGGCTGGGTTTGTTTTAGTGGCTGGGTTGTGTTTAATATGAGATGGGTTGGATTTATATTCAAATCTGGATGATAGTAATAGGTTTAGAGTTTAGGATTAAATAAAAGGACTAATATTTTATATTTGGAAATTGTGGGGACCAAATCTGCCAATTCTTCAAAATTAATCAAGGGACTGATTTTGTAATTTCTCAATGATTCAAGGGCCGATCTTCAAAAATATTATCTTTGACGAATCTTTCCCCGGCTTCGGCTCTATAAATATCTTTTCCACATCTCGTGCCCGTGTTTTCCCGATTTTTCTTCGATTTTGTCCTTTTTTTTTCTTTTATCCGTTGCCTGCATAAACATAGACACAAAAACACGAATATCTTTTGGCATTTTGGTTAGTTTTTGGTCGTTTTGGTCAGATTTTGGTCAAATAAAGGTATATGTTTAAGCATATACCACCTTTGTTCCTCAACAAATTTAAGATCTACACAAATATAATTCATGTAAGACTGCCAATCAGAATCATCATCCATAGAAAGTAAAGTGTTTACCTTCTTCATGGTGATGTTTACCCACTCTCCATTCCTTGCATGGATTTTCCCAACAGCCACCTGATCACCTTCAGAGAGTGCCATCAGTGCACTCACTCTAATTTCCTCATCTGAGGAGACCTCTTCTTCATCCCAATCATAAGCTTCAGCTACTAAAACCTTGTTCTTTGTCTGAACAGGTTTGG
Source organism: Artemisia tridentata subsp. tridentata (assembly GCA_021014915.2). NCBI lineage: Eukaryota > Viridiplantae > Streptophyta > Magnoliopsida > Asterales > Asteraceae > Artemisia > Artemisia tridentata. Next base: position 382,653,973 of record CP139504.1, on the reverse strand, counting down.
ATGTTTGAGCAGCCTGAGTCATAGAGGGATTAGTTTCAAGAAGTGCAAGTTTAGCCTTAGTTTTCCTATATTTTGCTTCAAAGTCTTTTTGACCCTTGTTTTGAAATTGTTGGGTCAACTGAAACATTCTAGGTTGAAACTTGCTAGTTCCTGAGGAACTATTTCCTGAAAATTTGTAAGAGGGTTCTAAGATGGTTTTGGAATAACAGTTCCTAGCAAAATGACCCTTTTTACCACAATTAAAACATTCAGTGGTTTCATTTGCTTTTCCTTTTGAAAAGTTGGACTGGTTTCTTTTGATGAAACATTTTGAACTAGCAAGGAGTGCCCTTTCTTGGAATTCTAAGTTTAAATCTTTTAGGTACTTATCACTAGTCCTTTCATCAATTTCATCCTCAGAATCCTCTTGAAAGTCCTGCACAACACCATTAGTATAGAAAGCAGTTGATATAAGTGTGGAGGTCAAGGCCTTTTTGGACTCAAGAGCTTTTGAGTCAGGGTATCTCCTTGAGATTAAGTTGTCTTCATAGACAAACTTCCCATAGATCTCAGGGAGCTCAAGAGTCTGAATGTGATTAGCATTCCTCAGGCCTTGTGAGAAGTTTAGCCACTTCTCAGGGAGACTGTTGACAAAGCCAACATTTGTCTCATGCTTAGACAAAACTACACCATCATTTGATAGTTCGTTTATCAAAGTCTTGTATCTGGTATAAGTCTGAGAGAGTCTTTCAGAGTCTTTTGCCCTGAAAGTATTATACTCAAGTTTCAGGTCCATGACCATGTTTTCCTTGGTATCTGAGGGACTCTCAAAGCTATTGACCAAGTCATCCCAAGTTTGCTTGGCTGTTGAACAGTTGATGACTGATTCCATTATATCGTCAGGAAGACAAGATATAATGATGCTTTTCAGGCGTTGGTCTTGATTGACCACCCTTCTCTCATCAATGGTCCATTGAGCCTCAGGCTTGTTTAGCCCTTCAGCAGTCTTTGGTACATAGGGACTATCTTTGACACAAGAGATGTAGTATGGTTCCATACCAGTCAAGTAGCAAAGCATTCGCTTTTTCCACTTGCTAAATTTACCAGCTTCAAGTCGTGGGGCAACAGCTGAAAAGCTTCCACCATTTTTGTTGACTAGCTGGGGCACATTTATATCAACCATAGTAGGATCTTGGTTTTAAAAACCTTGAGCCCTCTTGGTTATTTTTGAAAGATTTTATAAACCAGAGGCTCTGATACCACTTATTGTTCCCTTAACACGCTTAGAGTTAACTATAAAGTTAATCTATTTGTGTTTATGACTAATACAATGTATTGATTAATTCTAACAGTTAATGAAACGTTAATATAAAAACACAAAGTATTTTCAATGTTTAAATTCTTATTAGAAATGAATCAAAGAATCTATTACCCAAGTGTTTTGTGAAACAAACACTTGGGATTGAATAGACAAGCTATGGTGTCTCCTATCTAAACTTAAGCAATGCTTTAAGTGGTAACAATTCGACCCACTGAGCTATCTCAGGGATACGTTACTCTTTATAGGAGAAAAGGGGTATTGTGAAAGTCTAAGCTTTAATTGCACAAAAGTACCTTACCCTCTTTTCTCCATCTGTTTGCTATTTATAGGCAAACATGTTAAGAGTACTGAAAGACTAAAAATATATAAACAATGGGAAGGCATGTCTGACAACTACAACAGTAGTTGTCATTTCCAAGAACCAATAGGATTGAGCCAAAAAGTCTTCGAGTGTCAGACCTGACACTTCTTCGACTTTTAGCCACTTGAGGGATGGTTTGTTCTGACCCCGATAAGACTTGCTCTTATCTTCTTCAAACCTTCCCGCTCAATCCAGCCTTTCTTTCAGGCTTCATGGTTCTTCCGTCATTTGCCTTCAGTATTCAGTTATTTTTGTTGAGGAGACTGGGGTTCAGTGAGCTCTTGTCTAACGCTCACTGATCCCATTACCTTCTTCTTCGTCTCAAGTAACACTTCAGGGAGAACCGCCTTCCTGAATTGGTGAGTCTTTCTTCTTAGACTCGTCCTGAGCATCTTGAAGGTAACTCACTGAGTGACTGTTCACTCAGTGACTTAGAATGTTTTCGGTTTAATTAACACTTAGCTTAATTTGTATTCAAATCCTGTTTTAACAACTCTTGGCTACGGAAGGACCCAACACAACCTATTGCTGCCACTGCCCCAGCTGAGAATGGAGCAAACCTGCTCATCATAAACCCAACCATGCTAGACATGTTAGTTAATCATCGTGTGGCAGCAACCCTAGCCGCAACTAAGGCCAACAACACGACTGCTGAGATCGGAAGCTCCCAACCTAAGAATGACAACCCCACTGACACTTATCAGGAGTTTCAAAAGGCCATGTCTGAAAGCCTCAATGGGACTGAAGGAAACATTGCTGTGATAAGATGGATGGAACGGCTGGAAGCCATGTTCCAAGCATGTGGTTGTGCAAAGGAAGATAGGGTAAAGTATGGTTCACTCACCTTCACGGATGGCGCTCAGGCTTGGTGGAATAACCACCTCAAGATCATAGGCATTGATACTGCCTATGCACTGCTCTGGGAGAGTTTTAAGGAAATGATGCGTAGGAAGTACTACACCTACAGTGAAATCAAAAGGATGGAGGAAAAGACTTGGAATCCAAAGGTGCAACGGGACAGTGCAACTGCACACCGTCAAGGAAAAGCACCAATGAGCCCCGAGATGAGCCAGACGGAGGCTCGGCTAAGGGAAAGGTATTTAGGAAGTTTTTCCACGTTCTAGAGAGAGAACGACACTACTTCCAAAGCTGCTAAGCCCTAAGGACCCACAAGTGTGGTCCACAAGCCAATGGGACCCACAGCTAGGACAAATGCCGGAAGAGCGGCTAAACTCAAGAGAAAATGGGAAGACCACTCCAAGGGTCGGGGAAGTGTTAGTACCCCTGCTGCAGGCACTGGCATGAACAAGGGATATGCTGGAAACCTGCCAAAGTGCAATGTATGCCCGTTTCATCATCGCGAACCTTGTCCCCTGAGGTGTGGAAATTGCAGAGGAATCGACCATCGAACCAAGAACTGCGAGGCTTTTGTTCATGAAATTGACGCCAAACTCACCACCGCAATTTGCCTTGATTGTGGAATGATTAGGCACTATAGGACTACTTGCGCCGGACCGAGAAGTGGAAGTGTGAAGGTCACTCAGAACCCGAATAGCATGATGAATGGACTTGCAGCTTGGAACTCTTTCTTCGCATGATGACATTCACCTCTAGGTTTCCTTAGGTCGAAATTTCTCGAAAAATTGTACTCCTTAAGAGACAAGTTGTAATGGTATTTTGAACGAACCTCTCTGTAGTGAATTTCCTTGACTTTTGGGATTATGATATTATGATGCCTCTTTTCTTACCCACATCACTTTAAGACTTGTTCATTTATCTTGTACACATGTGATGACTTGTTGTGATTTCCAAACCAAAAGAAACCAAATATCATAATAACTAAACCTAGCATCGCATCATCAATTCTAAACTAAGCATAGCCTGATCACCTATGTTTAGTTCAGGAAGGATCATGCCTTGATGGGAATGGCTATTGTGAGAGATTCCTGCACCTTAGAACTTTCAAGGCACATCTTGACCATTGAGCTACACTCGACACCCACTGAGCCCTGAATTCACATAGAAGTGTGAAAAGTAGAACTAGAGAACACTAGAACCTTCAAAACCCAAACCCCTTCAGGTATTTCTGTGTGAAAACCGAGGACGGTTTTCGTTCCTAAGACAGGGAGGATGTGACAAATGGTAAATTTGCCCTAATATCAAATTCATAACAATTCATTTATTGTGACTGAACCATCAGATTAGGCTATTATGTGATTATAAAGGAAAGCAGACCTGCACATATTGACACCCGGAAATCTCACCAAAGAACAGTGAAGTCATCACATCTCATAATTTAGTCATTTTATTGTAGTAAAAATGGGAGGTTATCCCAGTTTCACTCGGACTGACACCACACGCAAACCGGAAACAAATATGAAACTCAGAGATATTTGTAAATAATTAAGGACCCAGAAATGTATTCAGATATTACATAACGACTCTAAAAATATAATGTCCCATATTTGTGACGGTTCCGGGAAGGACTCGAATTTGACACAGTTTAACGTAACGCGGGTATAAAATACTACACTTAAACTAAATACTAACTACCCAATATCTAAATTAAATCCTACCCTCATCCACTAACACCCTTCCCCAAATTCTGATAACTTTGACCTAGGTAATACCACTTTTGTCCGCCCCTTTTGTTCCCCAAAAACTCCTTCGACCCATCTCTATCCCCATCCACAGATACTATCTTCTTTGACCTAGCAACTCTTCCATACTCACGAGTCTAGGAATCCCCAACAAGACCAACTAGGAATAAGCACCATTGAGGATGATGCAGCACCCAAATGGAAGGTTACCTCTTCCAAAACCCGAAAGCATCTATGGAGTTACTCTCCACAATCCGCCATAAATCTGTGCCTCCAAAGGGATATCGAATCACAACTCACCCAAGGATACTAATCAAGATCTGAGAAAAACTCAGGAAAGGTAAAGAGTGAGAGTATTGTGATTCGGTTTGGACGGTGGAATTGATCGGAGTGGAGCAGTAGTTCTCGGGTTTAAAATCTCATCCAAGTTCATCCACCAAGAAATCATTGTAAGGTTAACCTCGATTTAGATTCAATTAGTTTGTATTATTTAATTTCCTAGAATCGTTCATAATGAGAAAAATTAGGTCGAATGGATAAGAAAATTTGTGTTGATATTATTGTTTTCTGTCGAATTGATTCCTAGGAACACAATTGATTTTGAGAAGAAAAACTAAGAGTTGACTTATTAGTTTATGTCGAATAAGATTTCAGGAGTAGAAATTTTAAGAAAAATTGTTGTTGGTTATTGTTGTTATCAATAGTGTGGCATAGGAGCCTTGTGGTAGATTAATTGTTATCATGATGGTAGTTCGAAGCCACCAAGATGAACAGGTTCAGGTTTTGGAACCTGGGAATATTGGTTAAGTCAAGTTTAGGCCATTAGACCCATGTTTGTGATGTATTCGAGAGTCCTAGGAGCCACAGGTTCATGGTTCGAACCTGTGGAAGATTGTGACTAGATGATGCGTGCGATGTGTCGTTGCGGTTTAGCAGTATTAATGCCTACTCAAGTTTTAAATTTATATTTAGCCGACTTATCAATAACACACACACTTAACGAGCAGTGTCCCCGGTCAGTATGAATATAATGGTAAGTAGAGTGTCGATCACTAAGAGTGGAGCGTATTATCTAGTCATTCTAATCAGTATTTTAATATTCTAAGTTAGCTATACAACCTAATCTAACGCAAGGGGGTTCAGCCTGAGAGACTGGCACGTTTTGGTTGCAATTAAATAATAAACTAAACTAATGAGCACGAATCAGCGATAGGCATGCACGTACACAGATAAGTACTCGAGACAATAAGAAGACCTGTCCTGATGATTAAGTAGATTGTCACTTGTTTTATTGATAGTTTTATATGAAGTGTATGTAATTAACCCTTTCTCATTGGCACTAATCTTATCGGTGAGAAATCCCTTAATGATTACTTATGTCTAAAAGTTATTCCTAAGTGATCAATTTAGTAACAACCGTGGGAGCCACATTCTCTTCCGTAGTCAAATGCGCAGGCCACTAATAAACACAGAGGTTATCAATGCACTAATAAGTAGTAACCAAAGACATCATCATATAAACTTTAATTGATGGGAAAGCAGTTTTAAGGGAGTGCAATCTTTCCGTTGTCACATTACACAAGCCATCAATCCTGATGAATTAAAGTTTACTAACACAATAAAACAAAACTACTTAATGAATTAAATACATGCAGGACCTTCTTACAGCTCTTGTATCTTCGTTCGGGTGTGTCTTGTGCTGCCTAATCGTCTGAATTCGGCCTTAGTTTTCTGTGGTCTTCATACCTCGTATATATTATATGCCTCGGAATTCGTCTAGTCTTGGGGTATTTATAGTTTCTGTCTGAGGGTAAGATGCGGCGCATCTAATAAGTAGATGCGGCGCATTGACTTAACTTCGCGTGGGGTCCAAGATTAATATATTCAGGAATATTCGTATACCGCCAGAAGATGCGGCGTATCTTCATTCTTGGATGCGGCGCATGTCCTTTGCCGTCTTGGATAATATCTTGTGAAATCTTGATAGCGATGCGCCGTATGTAAGAAGTATAATGCGGCGCATCTGGAGCAGAATAGTCTTGATCTTGTACATTTCAGTAGACTCTTAACTTCTTGCTTGTTTTGCTCCATAATTAGTCCAAAATCGCCAAGTTTCACCAAATGCTTGTTTTTAACTGAGAATTACAAAAGTAAACGATTAAGTATCAATTCTCATACACAATATAATAAAACAAGTCAAATTAATAGGATAAATGATAGTAATAAAATGTACTTATTTGAGTTCATCAAATATCCCCCCACTTGAACTTTACTTGTCCCCAAGTAAACCTTAGAATTAATCTTATGAAAATGTATCCTAAAAGATATTAGGATTTATTTTTATATTTAAGCATGTATTCATTTTTGTCATAATCACACAACCAAACACTTAACGAATTAGAAGTAAAATAAAATAATTTGATAAAAGCAAATCTAATCGTTTAACTGTCCAGTCGTGACAAATATTCTATCATAAGCTTGGCAAGTATACACATCTCCCCCACTAAAGCCAAGGAATAACAAGTCTAAAGCGGTAAAAAGGGTTTTGAGGTTTAAGGGTTAATCATTCTCCTTAATCTCTATCGATCTCATATTCCAGAAAAGGCGACAAAATCACAAATACATGATCGAATCCACGAACACGATACTTGCAATTGCTCAAATCCTTAACTCGAATAGGCTAAAGATAGGACCAAGTAATCTTCACCAATAATATTATATCAAAAAGGGCGACAAAATCATAAATACATAGCCGAATCCACGACTACGATACTTAAGATTGCTCAAATCCCTAATCTCAATAAATCAAAGGTTTGGATAAAGAATAATATAGGGTATGGATAATATTTGGGATAAAAATTGGTGTAAAAATGAAAAATAAACAAAACAAATAAATTAAAATCCTAAGTGTGGTTAATCACTATCCCAACTATCCCATGAATAAGACTCATATCATAGAATAACTCACGCTTTAACACTTGAAACACACGCTTTAGGTAGACACGAATTATACTCAACAAGATCTCAATCAAAGAATAAACCTTAAGTTGGTGTTCCCATAACTGCCAACTCCCATTCAATCCATAGATATAATATACAACAACTAGTGGTGATATCGACCACTTAATACAAAACTTTACATAAGTTGGTTAAAACAAACATCCAACTCTTCTTTTTTTTCTTTTTCTTTTCTATTTTTTCGATTTTTTTTTTTTTTTTTTTTTTTTTTTTTTTTTTTTTTTTTTTTTAAACAGAAACAAAGATGTGTAAAATTTCACCACATCACTATAATGATAATTCTGGATAATTTTTCCATACTTTTCATGACTTCAGAAATAACGGTAATAGTGAAAGTAGTAAACACACGAAAAATAAACTCAAAGATATACAATATTTACTTTCACACCAATTGCATTGTGCAATTTTCCGACCTAACCATAGATAATGAATTACGCACGCGAACATAGGTAATGTAAGGAAACACACTTTGCCTAAAGCAATTAACCAACCACGGATTTTAATCTATAGGGTAGGCTAAGGTGTAAGGGTGTAACGAAATATTATAACAAAGGTGTAAGAAACGAAAGGAATGGCTCTGAGTGTTTTTCTAGGGGTATCTTACTCTAAAAGTGAGAGTAACAAAAGGGTTTATACGGGGGTTAACTAACCAGTGTAGTTAGCTAATAACACATAACATATAATAGGCTTTTTGGGTGTAACCCTAGAAATTTACCAATTTAGACAAGTCATTCCAATTATATAAAATAATACTTATTATGGTGGTCTCGAATAGTATACAAGCCAAGTTCTAAAGTTTACAAGTCACCGACACACTCATAGATTTGTGAATTTTGAAAAATCACAATTTTTGAAAATAACGTCATGTGTGCAGCTATGCAACTTAGACCTTAAACAAAAACATGCTAAAAATTTTTAATTTTGATATATTAAGCACATTTTAAGCATAATTTTTGAAAAGTTTAGGACAAGTAAGTGTTCTAATTCTCCAATCCCCCCACTTAAGTTAAACAACGTCCTCGTTGTTTGTATCAAAGGTTAAAAACTGGAAAATAAAAGAATTAGAACAGAAAAACTCCCCTGAGATTTGCTCGGTATGATCCTCCATTTGTATAAGAGCAAAAATCATCTTTCTTGTGGATGAGAACGTTTAAGCTTCATAATTGATGTATCCACAGGAAATGCAGGAATCTATAATACCACCAAGGCTTTAACACACCTAAGTTAAGAAAGGTTCAAACTTGCATAATACATTAGTAGTTAGGAAAAATAAAACATAAAAATAAAAATGAAAATCATCAGGTCAGTCGATGCGCCGTATCTTATGGAAGAAGATACGCTGTATCGAGCCTGGAATAAATACGGATCAGAATAGAAGATATGACCAGTGCAGGAGATGCGTCGCATCTCGGGATTGAGATGCGCCGTATCTTCTGCGGGCCTGACTGACTCGACACAGAACAGAATAATAAAAATTTCTCCGGGTTGTCTCCCGGTCAGCACTTGTCTTTATTCCAGAGTCTTCAAGTTAGACTCACGTTCAGCTCTTTATTCCAATACTTCAGGTTCAAACTCCACCACCTCGTTCTCAGTATCCTCAATTTTATTATCAAAGTATTTCTTCACACGTTGCCCGTTTACTTTGAATATATAACCATTTTTATCGCATATTTCAATAGTTCCATATGGATACACTTTCTTGACAACGAACGGACCCGTCCATCTTGATTTAAGTTTACCATGATACATCTTTAATCTGGAATTAAATAGTAGCACTTTCTCTCCAATAGTAAATGTTTTATCCCCACGTAGCCTCGAGTCATGCCATCTTTTAGTTCTTTCTTTGTAGATCTTAGTATTTTTGTAGGCCTCATCTCTTAGTTCATAGAGTTCATTAAGTTCCATGAAACGGTTCTTCGTTGCAGCTTCCATATCCATATTACAATTCGTTAAAGCCCAATATGCACTTTGTTCAATTTCGACCGGTAGGTGGCATGCTTTTCCGTATACAAGACGAAATGGAGTGCATCCCGTTGGTGTCTTATAGGCTGTACGGAATGCCCATAAAGCATCATTTAACTTGTCAGACCACCCTTTCGGATTATATCCAGTCGTTTTTTCAAGAATTCGCTTTATAGCCCTATTGGTTACTTCAGTTTGCCCATTGGATTGAGGATGGTATGCGGTGGAAACCTTATGATATACTCCATATTTTTGCAAGGCTCTTCCCAGATGGTGATTACAAAAGTGTGTTCCCCTATCACTAATCAATGCTTTAGGAATTCCAAACCTAGAGAACAAACTTTGCAAAAATTTAAGTACTACCTTGCTGTCGTTTGTTGGTAATGCTTGCGCTTCGACCCATTTTGATACGTAATCAACAACAACCAAAATATATTTATTACCTTTAGATTCAGGAAACGGTCCCATGAAGTCCAATCCCCATATGTCGAAAACTTCACATACATGGATATAGTTTTGCGGCATTTCGTTTCTTGATGTTATATTCCCGGATCGTTGACACGCATCACATCCTTTTATATAATCTTTTGCATCATCCAACATAGTGGGCCAATAAAATCCCGCGTCAAGGATTTTTCTTCTTGTGATGACTGCACCGTGATGTCCCCCCGTTGGCCCTGAATGGCAATGTGCCAATATTGCTGGGATGTCATCACCATCTACGCATCTTCGTATAATATTGTCAGGACATAATTTAAAGGCATAAGGTTCATCCCAAATATACTCGCTAGCGCGAGTTAGAAACCTTCTTTTCTCGTCGGATGTTAGCCCTTTTGGAATTTCATTTGCAACAATAAAGTTTATAAAGTCGGCATACCATGGTCCATTATTATTGCTCTTAATTCCTACCATCATAAGGTGTTCATCAGGAAAGTCATCAGCTATTTCCCTTTCGTCAAGCACCTCCATATCAGGGTTTTCAAGTCTAGATAAGTGGTCAGCAGCTAGATTCTCGGCACCCTTTTTATCTTTAATTTCAATATCGAATCCTTGGAGCAATAAAACCCACCTAATAAGCCTTGGCTTGGCATCCTGTTTATTGAACAAATACTTCAAAGCAGAATGGTCAGTGTAAACCATAGTTTTTGACAATATAAGATATGATCTAAATTTATCGAATGCAAAAACTACTGCTAAAAGTTCTTTTTCCGTGGTGGTGTAATGTTCTTGGGCATTATTCAATGTTTTGCTAGCATAATAAATTGGCTTAAATTTCTTATCTATCTTTTGGCCAAGTACAGCTCCAACAGCATAATCACTAGCATCACACATTAGTTCAAGAGGCAGATTCCAATCCGGTGAAATTATAATAGGTGCAGAAGTTAGTTTTTCTTTAAGTATGTTAAATGCCTTTTTGCAATCTTTAGAAAAATCAAACTTCGCATCTTTTAGCAATAATTGGGTCATAGGCCTAGATATCATTGAAAAATCCTTTATGAACCTACGATAGAATCCAGCATGCCCTAAAAAGCTTCTAACACCTTTTACATTAGTGGGGTAAGGTAGTTTGGCAATTACATCAATTTTAGCTTTATCGACTTCTATACCTTTCCCAGAAATCTTATGTCCTAACACAATTCCCTCTCTAACCATAAAATGACATTTTTCCCAATTAAGAACAAGGTTAGTTTCTTCACACCTAGCAAGCATTTTATCAAGTTTAAAGAGACAATCAGTAAATGAGTTACCGAACACCGAGAAGTCGTCCATGAAGACTTCCATAAAGTCTTCTACCATTTCATGGAAGATAGCCGTCATACAACGTTGGAAAGTAGCAGGGGCGTTGCATAGTCCGAACGGCATTCTCCTATAGGCGAAGGTTCCATAAGGGCAGGTGAAAGTCGTCTTCTCTTGATCCTCAGGGGCAATTGGTATTTGGAAGAAACCTGAAAAACCATCTAAAAAACAATAATAATCATGACCTGATAGTCTTTCTAACATTTGATCAATAAATGGAAGAGGGAAGTGATCTTTTCGCGTAGCATCATTGAGTTTGCGGTAGTCGATGCAAACTCTCCATCCGGTAACAGTTCTTGAAGGGATTAGTTCATTATCGTCATTGAGTACTACCGTCATTCCTCCTTTTTTTGGTACGACGTGGATAGGACTGACCCACGAGCTGTCGGAAATTGGGTAGATAAGTCCGGAGTCAAGTAATTTCACAATTTCATTTTTCACCACATCTTGGACTTTTGGATTCAAACGCCTTTGAGGTTGGATAGTTGGCTTGAATTCATCCTCCATAAGGATTTTATGCGTACAAAATGACGGGCTAATTCCCTTAATATCAGACATACTCCATGCTAATGCTCCTCTTCGTTTATACAGTACCTGCAAAAGTGATTCTTTTTCATTTGGCGTTAAGTCAGATGCAATAATAACGGGCGAATTAGTGTTCCCATTTAGATAGGCATACTCCAAAGTAGAAGGGAGATCCTTAAGCACAGGTTTAACATTATCAAATTCAATAGCACTAGCGGAATAAACTTGTTCTTTAATTATATTGCTGCTGTCATCAGATAGATGCGCCGCATCGATATTTTCGATGCGCCGTATGGCGTTACATATAGCAGAGTCAGCAGCTAAATTATAATCAATAGTATTCTCATCAACTTGATCTTCTATAGTAATTGTGTTTTCTAAATTTTTAAGCAGAAAAGAATCAAGCAAATTACTTTTTAACAATTTCTGAGTAAATTGATTAATCGTGTCATCAGAAACATCGATATTATAGCATTCATCGTCATTGGAATTATCTTTACTCATAGATTGTTCCATGTTAAACTCAACCTCATCTTTTCCTATGGTAAGAGTTATCTTTTTTATTAAAAACATCAATTATGGCCCTAGCAGTGGCTAAAAATGGTCGTCCTAATATTATAGGAGTTCTAGAATTTTCAGGCATATCGAGGATAACAAAGTCGATAGGTAATTCAAATTTATCAACTTTTATTAATATATTTTCATCTATTCCTAATGGGTATTGTATGGACCTATCAGCTAGTTCTAAGCACATCCTAGTAGGTTTTGGTTCACCAAGACCTAATTTATCATACATAGAAGAGGGTATAAGACTTATACTAGCTCCTAGGTCGGCTAAAGCATTTTCAATATGTAAATTTTTAATTTGACAAGGAATAGTGAAACTCCCTGGATCTTTTTCTTTAGACGGAAGTTTGTTGAGCAATGCTGCTGAGCTTCTTTTCCCCATTGTTATGGTGCAAGCCTCTTCAAGTTTAGACTTGTTTGTAAGCAAGCTCTTCAGATATTTAGCATATTTTGGCATTTGCACTAGGGCTTCCATAAATGGTATGCTTAGCTGCAGCTGCTTGAGATTCTCCAGGAATTTCTTTTGATAGGCATCTTCTTTCTCTTTCCTTACCCTATGTGGGAAAGGTAGTGTTGATCGTTTAGGTTCAACAGAAGGTTCTTCTCTAATTACAGGTTCTGGATTAGTCTCTTTTGGTTGCTCTTGCTCAGGTGATAAAGATTCAGGGGAAATCTTGTTTGTACCGTCATCCTCGGGTGTCTCTCCGATTTGAAAGGTTGACTTTCCGCTTCTAGTTGTAATCCCTTTCAAGTCTTGCTTTACCAAAAGAACCCTGTTAAGCACCGTTGACAATTGGTGCACTTCAATTGCCAATCCATAAATCATGTTGTTTTGTTCCTTTAGTAACAGCTCATGACTGCCTTTGAATTCATTAATAAAGTTTCTTGCTTCATGATGTTCTTTTTCATTGGCTTGAGCGATTTGTAGTGCAAACTCTTCCATGGTAAGGTTTCTTTGGGGTCTTCCGGACAAGTTGGGGAAAATATTGAACATTGTTCCTGAAAATTAAAGACAGGTAGATTTCAAAGTAAAAGTTTCCAGGTATAAGGGTCAGAGTATTTTCCGTTCGGAGATAAGAAAAATAAAAGTTGCTGATATCTGCAGACGATGCGCCGTATCCAAAAAGTTGGATACGCCGTATCTTACAATCGTTAAAATTTAATCAGACTTTTATTCAGAAAATAGATACGCCGCTTGTAAATTAAGAATGCGCCGTATCAGTTATTTTATCAAAAATCGATATACTTATTAAAATTAAATGCGTCGTATTAACAAAAGTTAATGCGCCGTATTTTCGTTACGTTTCAAAATACAAGATTTTTGATTCAGAAGATACGCCGTATCGACAGAGATCGATGCGTCGTATCTGTTTAATAATTCGAAAACTGTTTTTAATTAAAATAATAGATACGCCGTATCTGCTAAAGCAGATGCGTCGTATCGCGTTAACGTTTAGAAAAAATTTCTTATTAAAAACGGATACGCCGTATCTTGGGGAAAGATGCGTCGTATCGAATTAATTAAACGCGTTGTATTTTATAAAAATTAAACGCAATACGCCGTATCTAAGAAAATAGATGCGCCGTATCGTTTAAATAAGCTCAGTACAACGATAGCAGAACACAGAAAATACGAAAAATAAAAACAAATAAAAACACAAACGAAAACAAACAAAAAATAAAAACACACAAAAACAGAAAATATGCAAAATAATACAATGAATGCAATTAATCTAATATACAACAGAATTAGCGGTTAGATTAAAAATTAAAAAGAAAAACCTAATTAAAATACTAATCAAATTAATCAGATAATAACAATTCACTCCCCGGCAGCGGCGCCAAAAACTTGATGCGTGCGATGTGTCGTTGCGGTTTAGCAGTATTAATGCCTACTCAAGTTTTAAATTTATATTTAGCCGACTTATCAATAACACACACACTTAACGAGCAGTGTACCCGGTCAGTATGAATATAATGGTAAGTAGAGTGTCGATCACTAAGAGTGGAACGTATTATCTAGTCATTCTAATCAGTATTTTAATATTCTAAGTTAGCTATACAACCTAATCTAACGCAAGGGGGTTCAGCCTGAGAGACTGGCACGTTTTGGTTAAAATTAAATAATAAACTAAACTAATGAGCACGAATCAGCGATAGGCATGCACGTACACAGATAAGTACTCGAGACAATAAGAAGACCTGTCCTGATGATTAAGTAGATTGTCACTTGTTTTATTGATAGTTTTATATGAAGTGTATGTAATTAACCCTTTCTCGTTGGCACTAATCTTATCGGCGAGAAATCCCTTAATGATTACTTATGTCTAAAAGTTATTCCTAAGTGATCAATTTAGTAACAACCGTGGGAGCCACATTCTCTTCCGTAGTCAAATGCGCAGGCCACTAATAAACACAGAGGTTATCAATGCACTAATAAGTAGTAACCAAAGACATCATCATATAAACTTTAATTGATGGGAAAGCAGTTTTAAGGGAGTGCAATCTTTCCGTTGTCACATTACACAAGCCATCAATCCTGATGAATTAAAGTTTACTAACACAATAAAACAAAACTACTTAATGAATTAAATACATGCAGGACCTTCTTACAGCTCTTGTATCTTCGTTCGGGTGTGTCTTGTGCTGCCTAATCGTCTGAATTCGGCCTTAGGTTTCTGTGGTCTTCGTACCTCGTATATATTATATGCCTCGGAATTCGTCTGGTCTTGGGGTATTTATAGTTTCTGTCTGAGGGTAAGATGCGGCGCATCTAATAAGTAGATGCGGCGCGTTGACTTAACTTCGCGTGGGGTCCAAGATTAATATATTCAGGAATATTCGTATACCGCCAGAAGATGCGGCGTATCTTCATTCTTGGATGCGGCGCATGTCCTTTGCCGTCTTGGATAATATCTTGTGAAATCTTGATAGCGATGCGCCGTATGTAAGAAGTATAATGCGGCGCATCTGGAGCAGAATAGTCTTGATCTTGTACATTTCAGTAGACTCTTAACTTCTTGCTTGTTTTGCTCCATAATTAGTCCAAAATCGCCAAGTTTCACCAAATGCTTGTTTTTAACTGAAAATTACAAAAGTAAACGATTAAGTATCAATTCTCATACAGAATATAATAAAACAAGTCAAATTAATAGGATAAATGATAGTAATAAAATGTACTTATTTGAGTTCATCACTAGAATAGGATGGCTTGAAATGGTATCTCATGTATTAAGAACTTAAAGTCAATAAGCATTATGACCAACCATGGCCTTAGCCAAGCCATTGACCACCACGGCTAAGTGCAATGGTAGTCGTGATAGGCGAGTAAAAACACCTCATCTAGAGGAAGTTGAACCGAGTTGATAGCAACCATTGGACCTCAAACCATGAGTAATATACCCACAGTTTAAGCCTTGGAATGGCTCATTTGACCCCGAACCTGAAACCTCAACGAGAGGTAGCATCAGTCTGCTCAAAACAAACCCAATAAGGAAGATTGGTGGTCGAATAGAAACACTAGAGACTTGTCAAAATACACCCCAAGAAAGACTAGAAAGTGACGAAGGATTAGAGTCCAAGTAGCTAGGCTTTTGAGGTCTTTTCTTCACCCATGCCGACCTATAGATAAGGCAAGAACCCAAGGTATGATCACCACTTAGACCCCAATAGCTTGAAGTCAAGTAGTACTCGATATTGGTCACGGAGTAAAGCCGAGACCATGATTTACAACCCATTTTAGTTGCGAAATGGGGACTCCAGGAAGACATCACCAAGTTAGTAACTTGGTGTACTTCTGTTTTTGCCTTAATGAAAATACCAGGCCACAAAGCCCAGCCACAAAGCCCACCAACGAAGCCCACTTGATAGCCATTGGAGAGCCCATAACCCAGCCCACTGATGGGCCTGCGTACGACCCCTTAAGCCTACCAGATTTAATATTAAACCTAGCCCAATAGTGACTTAATTTTCCCATCCTCGAACCCATGGGCCGCAGCCCATTAAGTGTTAAGAACCACATTTGAATAACAGTTATGCAAATATTGTCGCGAGCAAAGAAAATGAAAAATAGCCGTTACAAACTAATTTATATCGACTAACTTTTAAATTAGTAATAGCTGAAACACAAAAGAAACATAAAATTTCATTATAACTTACATAAAACTTGTATAGTCAAAAATATAAACACTTGAATAAAATTATTCACCCTATAGTTACGTAAAAGCAAACATAGCCGAAAACAAAAGTGTGATCTTATTTACATTAACAAATATGAAAAAAAAAAAAAAAAAAAAAAAAACCTTGAATAGCCGAAATGTTAAACACGACGAAAACAATTAACACGACTAGACTAGATATATATATATATATATATATATATATATATATATATATATATATATATATATATATATATATATATATATATATATATATATATATATATATATATATATATATATATGAACATTGTTATACAAATGGTTTTATACACACTTTGGAAAAATAGGGATACATATGCAATAACATGAACTCGTGTAATAAAATATGGTACTTAAATTCACGATAGGTGTAAACCGTAACACACGTCAAGGTATGTAACCATACGTTAACACTTATATTTGTTATGTTGTCAATCAAATAAGGTAAAAGCGAACGTCATTAAAAATATATCATTTAACTTGAATAAATTTGGCAAAACATAAAACTTTAAACTAATGTAGTGTAAATGGATCAAGATGAGAAACTAGATAAATTACTCAAGTTAACGATATATATTAAACTTCACAAATTATTAGTAATTAACGTCACTACTAATAACATGAATATAATATCAAACTAAACCAGAACGAATTAGACAATATATATTGTTCTAAATTAAAAGTATGTAGAAGTGAGTCGTGATAGATTAATTAAAATAACACAAACTCCAATCTTAAGTTGACCCAAGAATTAACGATATATATTAATTTTTAAACCATTTACTAGTTAAGTGATAAACACCACAAACGTTAAGTCCTATTTTAAAAATCAACATAAACGGACAAAACAAACAAATTACACGATTACAATATATGTATGTACATATCACAACTAGGTTTAATTCAATTCGTACCTAGATTGTTATTGATCCCAACCCCTCATTACCGTACCTTTAGGTAAATTGTAGAGATACACTCCACCATTCCTTAGGAGAGACCTTAGTGACCGCACTTGCTGCCACACAAGTGACAACATCCTAAACACACTAAAACATTGAAATTAAAATCTGAAAGGAACTGAATTTAATACTTGAAACTAAGTCATGGTTATTTAATATAGGTTGTGTGTTGGTGCCGTGCACTCCTTAATTTCACAACATTCACTGTTCAGGCCAATAAAGGTGAGTTTATAGCCCCATTTTTACTTTTACTTGTTTTGGGGAGAGAAACATGCATAAACCAAATTTTGTGGTTGTTAATACTGTTATACTAAAGTTATTACGCAGTTAGCCTAAGTCCTGATATGTCCCCTACTGCCCGAATTTCATGAACCGTTAATTCCGTTTAGGAAGCGTGAATGTTATAAATAGATCTATTGGGAGTAACGTCCCCGTTCGGTTTGACCGGATAGGCAAACGAGCGTATACCATATCAATGTACAAGTGTCTGGGATAAACACTTGCCAGGGCTTTTTATGATTTACATGCTTCTAGAGCATGCAGACCTGTTAAAGCTTCGGTTGCATGAACTTAGATCTAGCGTAATAAAACACTTATGTTTCATTTCAATACTTAAATAAAAACTGATGATGTTATATTTGTCTTTAACTGAAACCTATGAACTCACCAGTTTTTTTCTGACTTTTAGCATGTTTTTCTCAGGTATTGAGGTTTGTACAAAGGGTGGCAAGGAACGGCAGGGCGGCAGATTTATACTTGACCAATGCGTTTTTAAATAATAATTAAGACTTGTTTTTGAGGGACCAGTAACCTGTAAAAAATGTTGAAATCAAATGATTTACTTTTATATATACCAAATCATGATAAAGAGTACTTCTTATAAAATGCGTAATTGTAGGGTATTCACAATGCAAGAAACACTTGTATGAGGCTTAGTTTTGGATCGAATAGAAGATATTCTAGAGAGAGGTAGGAGAGTTTGGGAGCCTTTGTAGAGAGAGAAACAATATGAGATTAGATTATCTTGAATGGTCCAACCCTTCCCATGGGTGGGAAGGGAGTATTTATAGTACTACATAATATGTCCTTAGTGGACTGTGGAGCGAGCTGACAGTGGGTAAAGACCCGACCCACTCCACAATATTACTAATAACTAAACTACTAATAATATTACTAATTATCCTACGAGCTATGATGTGCTACTAAGTACTCGGGGTGACCGAGTCTTCAACAGAATATTCATATTCCTAACAATCTCCCCCTAAGGGAGGTCACCCCGGAAGTCATGTTCTGAATTCTAGCACTTCATCCTTGGATCTTGACTTCATAGCTCGTACTCATTGATTCTTCAATTTCCTTGATCATTGTGCAGCAGCAAATCTTAAGATGACTTTTTCTTCTGTCTTGGATGATCTTTGTTGATTCTTTGGAGTTATCATCCCACTTGAGTCTCCAAGTCATCTTTCAGTAGTAAGTCTCCATGTGATGAAATATACTTAGAGTCGACATGCTCACACTATATGGTGTCATGATCTTCTGCATCAGAGTTAGCAGAAGCTGTGTTGAAGGTCTTTTGGGTGATCATGACTTTGTTGAGTAACAATGATGATGTAGTGTGAACATGTGGTAGAGGATTGGCATCTTTTCTTTTGCAACCAGCTACAACAGCAACCAGCTACAGCATTCCACAGCTACAACCGCCAGATATTCCTGCATACGACAGTTAGCAATAATTCGACCGGTACTTACAAGTTTGGACTTCGAGATAGTCAACAGCATAGTGTGAAAACTCTCTCTAATCCTTACCAAGACCGTTCCTAATCGAAAACCCACAGAGGGCTTTTTAAGATTTTACCGTAGTAAATCAACGATTAGGTGAGTCGCTGGAGATCACTCCACGACTGTAGACCGGTTGAAACAGCCGCGACCACTAAGCGTAATCCACGAGGAATTACCGAAGTGACCTGCTTTCAGGGCTGCTTGATGTTGACCCTGGCAGGAATTTCCATTCAATCATTGAGAATTACATTCGTAAATTCTCTCATAAATGTTCTGGCAGATTGCTAAGATCTGCGTAGGACTCTTAAGTTTACAACTGGTGTCCTTAATGTTGAACACCCAGTGTAGAAATAATTCGTGTTCCTATGAGATCTTTTTATGCATCTCGTGGCTCTAGACTCTATAGTGCGTTTTGATTTAGTGAGCGGAGGCTGGAGAGAACTGCCACCTATTCAATATCATCTAACTCGGAGTGAGAGAGACGATAGGAATGTATTGAACTCCGTGACAATTGAAACAAGAATCCTTTGAGGGACCTTGAGTGGCTAGGGAGGGTTGTGCAGCGTATCACTGGGTCCATGATACTTTGTCTTCAATGCCAGCAATCAACTAAGTGATTCTGACAGCATATGTATTGACCCGGTATCTGCCTATGTTGTAAGGAGGGCTATTTCTTTTCACCCTTTCTCTTTACAATTCTTTTTCATTCTTCAACCCCTTCAGTGCTTACCGAGACTTCATAACTAACACCTTGTTGGGTTTGTTCCAGTGTCAGCTCCATCTCAGTCGGCACTCTTCCCTCATTCACTTTTCTCCTTTTTAATCATACCTAAGGACTTCTACACTAACTAGTGGATTATCCCTGGGTAGATCCCTCCGGCTCTGGCGGGATCATGGGAACTTGAACCTAACCTAACCATCCTTATAACTCCATGCGTTAAATAAAATGGTCGGTCTTTGATATTCATCCATGATTGCCAAACCAAATCCTTGAAAAATCTCTCAAAGTGTTCATGATTTTGAAACACATTTTTGCAAACACTTGAGAGTTTTATATTTTTCAAATGCTCCCCCTCAACATGTGCTCGAGTGATAGTTTTATAAATTTGCACATGTTAGGTAGAGCTCGCACTTTTTGAATTGATCCACTTTCGGTGAACATGACCGATTCGAGACACGCTTACATCACTAGTTAGACTAGCTTGAAATTATTACCCGGCCTGGTCAAGTCCACAGAAAGTTTCTCGAAATGGTACACTCTACTCAGATACATCTTTTTCGAGACACGCTTACATCACTGGTTAGACCAGCTTGAAATTATTACCCGGCCAAGACGTATCCTTTCGATTGATGGCAATTCAAGTTTCGTCAATTCATTGGTGAAGTCTGAGCCTTGCTCACGTGAGATGCCAAATCCTTTGTTTTGTTAAAACCATTTGCTCCCCCTCAATATGTGCATCGATATAAAAAAGATTTTCGCACATATGGAAGAGCTTGCTTTTATGACCAAAACATTTTGCTCCCCCTCAATATGTGCCTTGATATACAAAATGGTTTAGCACATACGGGAGAGCATACATTAACATCCAAAATCATCACATTTTATCAGAATTTCCTTTTTAAATCACATTCTCTCCCCCGATCAAAAATTTCAAACCATTTGAGATTTGTGATCCCAAGTGATTTAAATAAGTTTAGAAAATTTGGGAGAAAATGTGGTCAGGTTTAAATGAATTCTGATTTTGAAGCATACTATGCTTCCCTTGAAACACCGAGAGAGTGTCACTGCTGATGTTGCACAAATTTGGCAAGGTGTCGGAAATTTGAACAAATATGCTCCCCCCTCAATTAATGACTCGTTTTCCATTAAAGGAGCTGTAGTCATTCAATTGAGCGACGGGTATTTGTGAAAATTTAAATCAATTTACCACCTTGTGTAACATCAAGACTCTCTTGAAGAATCAAACAAGATAAAGAGTCTGATGTAAAGAAGACTTCTCTTCTAATACACAAAATGACGCACTGAAACGTACATCAAGTCGGGAGAACATGGATATAAAGTAATCCATGCCCAGGTGAACATCACCCGGTTGGAGGAACAGCTGTCTTTTTGGCGACATGCTTTCCCCATTGTACAGTGCGGGTTGCAGTATGAAGTAACTGCAAGCCATTAAGACATGTTTTAACTGATTAGTATAACTTCTGCTCGAGCTTCATTTAAGAATCCGTGCCATTGTTGAATGACATTTCTAGATCCGTAAATGTTATCGATAAACAGAAGACATGCCTAGGTAGGACTATTTTTGGTATTTTCTGATTTTTTTCGATTTTTATGGTTTTTATAGGTTTTATATTTTTGTATTTTTCTTTTTGATTTAAGATATATACAACTATGTACAAGGATATAAGAAGACAATCCTTTACTCCTCCTTTTCTTCCTGAAGACACTTGAGGGTTTCAGGAGTCATGCTTTTCATGCCAAGGCGTGGGAGAATAAACTGAAACCTTTCTCTTGGCAGGGCCTTGGTGAAGATGTCAGCTAACTGAAACTCTGTCCTCACGAAGTATAGTTCCACAATTCCTTTTTCCACCTGTTCCCTGATGAAGTGATGCCTGATGTCGATGTGTTTTGACCTGGAGTGCTGAACATTGTTACAACAAAGAGCAATGGCGCTTTTGTTGTCACAATATAGGGGAATTTTGTTGTATGAGAATCCATAGTCCGAAAGCTGTGATCGCATCCAAAGGATTTGTGCACAACAAGCAGACATAGCAATGTATTAAGCTTCAGTAGATGATATGGAAGTACTCATCTGCTTCTTAGAAGACCAACTAACCAACTTTTCCCCTAAAAACTGAGCTCCTTGATGCGTGGTTTTGTAACCTTACAACAGGTTTTACCTCTCGAGGGATCTCAAGAGGCTTACAACCCCACCAGGCAGTGTACCTGACCGATGTAGTATAGTGTAGTGGTAAGTACGGGGGATTGATCGTTCTCCACAGGGAATAGTGTTCGTTAGGTGTGAAAGGCTACTCTAATTAGGTCTAAGGGTTGAGGAAGATTCTTTTTATGTTTTTTTATATTTTATGAAAAGCAAGTAAAATCTCGGTTTTGAAGGAGTGGGCGGAATTAGTTGCTAGTCAACTAACCCAAATTACTACGAATGCAATAAAATAAAATAACAAAAATGAAAAGTTTGGTGAGAAACTTATGTGTAGAGAAATGTGTTTACTTAGATTTCCTTACTCCCTAACTATCTTTTACCGGTTAATTAGTGTGTATTAGTCGCGTGGATGACGGGTGTATTCCTTAATATCATTCGTGGGGTGGCGTACTTACTTCCCCAAACTCTACAAGCTCCTACTTCACTCCTATGTCGAGCCGGCTAGGAAGCTCCTAACATGGGATCACTAGAATTCGCTTGTGCATTAAATACAACCATAAAAACCTTTAGTACGCGTTTGGTTCATGTTTCTTAAGACGTTCAAGCAAGTTACCGAATAGGAAGTTAGCCAGTTTTCTTAAGCCTAACATAGATAAACAATCATCCAATACAACTAATAACACACTAACAACCAATAATCAATAGCTAGGTTTCATTAGATCTAAGCAAACACAAGATAAATTTAGCCTAACATGTTAAACAAAAGACAAGAATAAGATAGAATCAAACAACACATAGACATATTGAATGATTAATTGATAACTTATCTTTCAATGAAACATGGAAGATCTCAAGGCAAAAAGCCCTGAAAAAGTAGCTAAAATCGTCTTAGGGTTTTATCCCAAAATTCCACACACTAAGCTCTCTCTTATGACAAAAAATTAGAAAACTATATATAGACTTTGACATCTGACGGCGTCACCTTATGCATTGTGACGCCGTCACCTCGCCGCTTTTAGGGTTCCCGGATGACCATCTTGACGCCGTCCCTCTTTAGCTCTTCAAAAATCCATTCTGGCTTATCAAGGCTTGACGCCGTCGGACCATGAACGTGACGCCGTCCCCTTATGATTTAAGCCGTGACGCCCTTGATCAAGTTAAAGCGTGACGCCGTCAGAATTCACATGCTATTTTCACTGGCCCGTCATGAGTAAATTTCACGTCCAACTTTTCTTGCCAAAGCATGACGCCGTCTAGAGTAAATCTTGACGCCGTCAAGAGTAACTTTTAGCCGATTCTTGAGACTTTGCCGTTTTCTTCACTTTTATGCTCCAAAAACGTCCAAAATGCCTCCTTTTCCAGATTTCTCCTCAAAAGTACCTAAAATGACAAAAGGAACGATTTAGGGCAATATTTGATCAAATAAATACGATTTCGGGCTTAAATGACCCCTTAAAAGCGGTACACTTTTCGCCTCATCAAATACCCTTACACTTGAGATTTGCTTGTCCTCAAGCAAATGCGCTTTTATTCTAATCAAAATACAAGTTATGGGTCATTTAATGCAAACATAAAAGTAATTACAACAAATATTCGTTCCACTTTAATCATAATAAGCACGGAGATTACAAACTAGCACCTCACAAGTAGTGTTTAGATACTCACATCTCTCAAGTGTCATCAAAATAAATCTCATAAATGAAAATGGATAATATCTCTCACTACCTGTCATAGCAAATAGATTACCATAGGCTTGGGAAAGGATCAAAAACCTCCTCCACTAGGCGTAAGCACCTAAGATAAACTATCAAAGAGGGCTTTTAAATGGGTTATAACGTTAGGTGTAGGGAAAAGGAAAACACGGTTTTGTTCTATAAAGGATATTTTACTGGTGGCGAGTTAAAGATCTTGATTAAT
Source organism: Artemisia tridentata subsp. tridentata (assembly GCA_021014915.2). Lineage (NCBI taxonomy): Eukaryota > Viridiplantae > Streptophyta > Magnoliopsida > Asterales > Asteraceae > Artemisia > Artemisia tridentata. Next base: position 382,630,101 of record CP139504.1, on the reverse strand, counting down.
TACATGTACTCTACAATGTTGCTAAGCCAAGACTAGACTCGATCTTAAGCTAGAAACGAAATAACAAAATAACAAAAATATAAAAACAAACATAAAATGAAACGGGATGGTAGTCCGTATGTTTTTTTCTATTTTTCATTTTCTCATTTTTTTGTGTTTTTCTTGATTTTTTTTTTTTTTTTTTTTTTTTTTTTTTTTTTTTTTTTTTTCTTTGATTACACTTTTACCCTACCATCCAAAATAATACATCATAGGGGCGTTGCATTCCCCTTACACTTGAGTTTTTACATAACTTTACAAATACTAATCTAATGACTCGAATTAAGATAATTGAAAAACTTGGAGTACTTTTAAAATATTTAGCACATATGGGGGTAATAAATGATGTTCTTCCCCATTACTCCATTATACTAGTACTTTACCCATGAGTCCCAATCGTCCCAAAACAATATGTACAAGGATATGACTCGACTTAGCAACCATGTAATCAACTAGATAATTAACTTGGGTTTAAACAAATGTTGTAACAATAATGCACTAAAGATGAGTGCATACAAGGTAGGCTAAGGCGATTTGGGTGTACATTTTAGTGGGGTGTAACAAATTCTTCCTTTAAGTAAAATGCTTAAAGGTCGAAACGAAAAGATAGGCTCTGAGGGGTGTACTAAGGGTATCGTGTACTAAAAATGAGTACAACGCAAAGGGTGTGGGAGAATTACTTGACCAATGTAGCCAATGTAATTATAACAAAAACACAGGTGTAAAACAATGGGTTAATCCTAATGCCTCTTATCACGTAGTAAATCTAACTACACGAATGTAGTCTCACTTGTGGCCTTGGAATGGTCCTAACGCAAGTTCTAGAATCTAAGTGCTACCGGTACACACATCATAGCATAAATGCTTTCCCTACCAATTCTAGGGGCGAACCTCACATATTTGGGGTGGAAAATTTTTTAGTGGTACGGTTTTTTGTGCTAGTCATATAACTCCTATCCATGAGACGCTCATTAAAACTAAAGTTTCACTCCTAAATGTTGTAAAAAATTTTAAATTTGGCACTAAAATTACCCTAACAGGTATTTATCTCAGTTTTATTACACATCTACCATTAAACAAACAATAAATCAAGCGCAATGGCATTCTCTAAAATCGTACTTTTACCCTCCCCTTACACTTAAGATGAACATTGTCCCCAATGTTCAAATAATAAGATGTAAAAGCAAAAAGTAAAAGAATGAAATCAAATACTCCCCTGATTCGCTCGGTGGATAATGAAATTACACGGTTAAATCTTCCTCCAAAGAGAATGTTGAAACTCCATGACTAATGCATCGCCATAAGCTTGATTCAAAACATTTCCTTGTCCAAAATAACCTGTTAAACCTGAGAAAACAAACACGAAAACCTGCATAACATCGGCGGGAAAAATCTATATATAAGGATATAATGCTTGTGGAATGATAACTTTGCAGATTCCTGGAGATTATAAGTTGGAGATTTAATAAAAACTTTTTAAAAACAAAACTTTCAAAAATTTCTGGAAATTAAATCTGACGCCGTCAGGTTATAACCCCTGACGCCGTCAGAAATGACCTGACAAAAATTTTCATTTTAAGTTTCCGGAAAATTTCTGGAAAAACCTTTACCTTACTTCCTGGAAATCCTGCAAAACATCATTATGACTCGATACAAGCATTTGACTCAAACAAACACAAATATGTATGCTAATTTATTATTATTACGATTCATGTTAATTTGTGTTCTAATAAACCGATTTAGATTTCCCTTACACTTATCTTTTGCAAAATACCTTTATATGTAGTTAAGACGAAGTTAAAAACAAAATAAAGCATTTTCACAATTTAGTTTTGAACATGAATCAATAAAAATAAAAATTAAACATACATACGGAAACAAATAAAATTAAACAAACAAATAAATAAACACACAAAGCAAATAAAACAAATAAAGCTTGGGTTGCCTCCCAAGAAGCGCTTTTCTTTATTAACGAGTCTTGTAGCTAGACTCAAAGTCACGCTACCCTATGTAAGTAAGCTCGTCATCGAGGACGTCTTTAGGGTTAAGCTTGGATTGAAGTTTCCTATTGGTCCGCTTAGTACGATATGTCTTTTCAAACTTCTCTCCATCCGGGTCATACAATGTCATCTTGATATGCCATGACCCGTCTCCATCTTTGGGTGGTTTATCCCAATTCCACTTATGATCATCTTCCTCACAAATCCACTTATTCATTCCTAGGTTAATTGGCAAAACTCCTAGGAAATCAATCATCCTTCTAAAAACTAGAGGGTCTTCAAATGGATCCAATTCGGTGTCCCTAGCCAAGAGTTGTTCTACCGTATGTGTTCGGTTAACAAAGTCCTCTTCTAGATAAAATGGGCGTTGGGGTCCTATGAAGTCTCTATCAATCCAAGGTCCATATCTAGATGGTCTCCTATTTAATTCTAACCAATGGGGTGTCGGTTCCTCACTAGTATCATAGGCGTGTTTCTTAACATCATAGATTGACCAAGTATCTCCTTCTCCTACCGCTATCTTAGATTCCTTACAATCAATCATAGCACTAGCGGTCGCCAAAAATCCTCTACCTATCAACAAGGGGCATGTAGGGTCGCTAACCATATCAAGGACGTGGAAATCGGCTAAAATGGTTAGTTTTCCAATGTGTACTAACACGTCCTTAACTACTCCAACCGGGTAAGCAACACTTCCATCCGCTAAGCCTATTATCACCTCGGTTTCTTCAAGTTTTCCAAGTTTTAGAGAGGTGTAGAGAGGTAACGAAAGTAGGTTAAGGCTTGATCCAAGATCGGCTAATGTGTCATAAGCCTCCGAATTACCGATCTTGCAAGGTAGAACAAATAAGCCCGGATCATCTAATTTCTTAGGTAGCTTGTTTTGAACAAAGGCGGTCCCTTTTTCGCCTAACTTGAGCTTCTTCTCATCCAACTCATCAACAACCGGACTTTCAAGGTGGAGCTCCTTGAATTCTTCGTCAAGGTTTTGAGTGGAAGGTGTTTCAACTATGTTGTTGACCAATTTGGATGTCATAACTTCTTGGTCATTTGGAACGATTTGGGTTTGTTTGAAACACGTGCTCATGGAATTGACCGAATAATATTGTGGACAAGAACTAGGGGACGAAACCGATGAAATAGCGTTGACGTTTAGTTTCGGGTTCTTGACCGTGTTGCTAGGGAGTGCTCCCATTTCTCGGTCATTGAGGGCTTTCAACAAGGTGTCAATCTTATCGGTCATCTCGCTTTGTCTTTGTTTGAAATCGGCTTCAAACTTGGCTAAACGAGCTTCTTGAGATGCCATAAATTGAGACATCAATCCTTCAAAGTTATTGGTACTACCATTGCCGGAAGGATTGTTGTTGAAAGTACGGTTCGAGTTGGAACCGCTTGATTGGAAACGATTAGGTGGGTTAGAAGAATTGGGTTGTTGTGCGTTTTGGTTTTGTTTCCACCTAAGGTTCGGGTGATTTTTCCATAAGGGGTTGTATGAATCACCGTAATGGTTTGGCTCGGGTTTGAAAGTGTACCACTTGTCTCCCGCTCCGTCGGTACGCGAGGATGCGTAGTCCACAAAAGCTTGTTCGGGGAGTTCCATGCAATCACGAGTGTCGTGGGGACCACTACATAATTCACATGAAGAAGTGATTTTGTTCACTTGGCTTGAAGGTTTAGGAGCCTCGTAGGATTTCATGAGAAACTTGACTTGGTCTTCAAGTTCTATGATCCTACGGTCAGAAGTGCTTGAATTGTTCAAAGGCAAAGATATTGCCTTGACCGTTTTATTCAAATCACGGGGATCACTCCAACTTTCGTTGTCATAAAGAGCAAGATCCTCTAGGAGAGCCCATGATTGTTCCGCACTTAGATCACGTAGCTTACCACCGGCCGATTGGTCAATGGTTTGCCTCGTGGAGAGATTGATATGGTCATAGAAGATTTGGACTTGGAGCCAAAGTTCTATGCCATGGTGAGGGAATTTTTGGAGTAAGTCCTTGAATCGAGTCCATGCCTCGTAGAGAGTTTCGCCTTGACGTTGTTGGAACATCAAGATATCATTCCTTAGCTTGGTAGTTCTTCCCGGTGGGAAAAACTGAGCAAGGAAACGAGTAGTGAGATCATTCCAAGAGGTAATGGATCCTGCGGGTTGACGTTCTAGCCACTGACTAGCTTGGTCCCGCAGAGAGAATTGAAAGAGACGCAATCGGGTCGTCTCTCGAGTGGCAACATCAAGGTCTATGGAATCAACGATTTTAAGAAAGTCCTTGAGATGTTGATTAGGATCTTCAGAACGAAGTCCATGGAATGCGCATCCGCTTTGCACCAACCGGATGGTGTCGGATCGCAAGGGTGTGATATTGGCTCCTTGAGTGAGCTCAATGGTGTTTCGATAGCCATGGTGGCTAGGACGGGAATACTCTCCTAAAGTACGGGCTCTAGGAGGTGGTGGTGGTTGTTGTGGTTGTGGGTTATTGGGGTTAAGGATATTACCATCTTCCATGATGTCGGATGGTATGGTTACGAACAAAGACACGAAGAAAATAGATAGACTAAAGAAAACCTAGAAAAATAAAATAAAAATCTCACTAGAAAGGAATCTAGTGAGTAGACCTAATAGAAATAAAAATTCAACCTAAACAATAACTATTCCCCGGCAGCGGCGCCAAAAACTTGATGCGTGGTTTTGTAACCTTACAACAGGTTTTACCTCTCGAGGGATCTCAAGAGGCTTACAACCCCACCAGGCAGTGTACCTGACCGATGTAGTATAGTGTAGTGGTAAGTACGGGGGATTGATCGTTCTCCACAGGGAATAGTGTTCGTTAGGTGTGAAAGGCTACTCTAATTAGGTCTAAGGGTTGAGGAAGATTCTTTTTATGTTTTTTTATATTTTATGAAAAGCAAGTAAAATCTCGGTTTTGAAGGAGTGGGCGGAATTAGTTGCTAGTCAACTAACCCAAATTACTACGAATGCAATAAAATAAAATAACAAAAATGAAAAGTTTGGTGAGAAACTTATGTGTAGAGAAATGTGTTTACTTAGATTTCCTTACTCCCTAACTATCTTTTACCGGTTAATTAGTGTGTATTAGTCGCGTGGATGACGGGTGTATTCCTTAATATCATTCCTGGGGTGGCGTACTTACTTCCCCAAACTCTACAAGCTCCTACTTCACTCCTATGTCGAGCCGGCTAGGAAGCTCCTAACATGGGATCACTAGAATTCGCTTGTGCATTAAATACAACCATAAAAACCTTTAGTACGCGTTTGGTTCATGTTTCTTAAGACGTTCAAGCAAGTTACCGAATAGGAAGTTAGCCAGTTTTCTTAAGCCTAACATAGATAAACAATCATCCAATACAACTAATAACACACTAACAACCAATAATCAATAGCTAGGTTTCATTAGATCTAAGCAAACACAAGATAAATTTAGCCTAACATGTTAAACAAAAGACAAGGATAAGATAGAATCAAACAACACATAGACATATTGAATGATTAATTGATAACTTATCTTTCAATGAAACATGGAAGATCTCAAGGCAAAAAGCCCTGAAAAAGTAGCTAAAATCGTCTTAGGGTTTTATCCCAAAATTCCACACACTAAGCTCTCTCTTATGACAAAAAATTAGAAAACTATATATAGATTTTTGGATCTGACGGCGTCACCTTATGGAGTGTGACGCCGTCACCTCGCCGCTTTTAGGGTTCCCGGATGACCTTCTTGACGCCGTCCCTCTTTAGCTCTTCAAAAATCCATTCTGGCTTATCAAGGCTTGACGCCGTCTAACCATGAACGTGACGCCGTCCCCTTATGATTTAAGCCGTGACGCCCTTGATCAAGTTAAAGCGTGACGCCGTCAGAATTCACATGCTATTTTCACTGGCCCGTCATGAGTAAATTTCACGTCCAACTTTTCTTGCCAAAGCATGACGCCGTCTAGAGTAAATCTTGACGCCGTCAAGAGTAACTTTTAGCCGATTCTTGAGACTTTGCCGTTTTCTTCACTTTTATGCTCCAAAAACGTCCAAAATGCCTCCTTTTCCAGATTTCTCCTCAATAGTACCTAAAATGACAAAAGGAACGATTTAGGGCAATATTTGATCAAATAAATACGATTTCGGGCTTAAATGACCCCTTAAAAGCGGTACACTTTTCGCCTCATCACTCCTCCTGAAGTACTTCGACGAGTGTCTTGACATCCCGCATGATCAGCATCCGCGTAAGCCGTTAACTCCATTGCAGTGTCCTTAGGATACCAGAGACCCATATGAACCGTGCCTTGAAGATATCGGAAGATCCTTTTCACTGCTTCAACATGCTTCTTGGTTGGTCTGGATTGATACCGAGCACACATACACACAGAAAACAGAAGATCTGGTCTGCTAGCCGTGATGTACATCAAAGATCCAATCATGCTTCGATACTTTGTTATATCTACTGGAATCCCTGAAGGATCTTCATCCAGCTTTGTTCTATCAACCATGGGAGTGTCAACAGGTTCACTTGAATAGAATCCAAACTTTTTCAAGATCTCATTGGCGTATTTGGATTGATTAATGAATATGCCTCCGGGACTTTGATAAACTTGTAATCCTAAGAAGAATGACATTTGTCCCATCATGGACATTTGGAACTTGGAATTCATCTCCTTTGAAAAACTATCACATTCACTAGGATCTGTTGAAGCGAAGATGATATCATCTACATATATCTGAACTAGCAGTAGATGGTTTCTTGATTTCCTGGTGAATAGTGTGGGATCAACAACACCCTTGGAGAATCCGTTCACTAGGAGGAACTTGGACAATGTATCGTACCATGCCCTTGGCGCCTGTTTTAACCCATACAGAGCCTTCTTCAAGCGGTAAACATGAGTAGGATGTTCAGCATCCACGAATCCTTCTGGTTGACTCACATAAACTTCTTCCTTTAAGTCACCATTCAAGAATGCTGTTTTGACATCCATCTGGTAGACTATCATATTTCTACTAGCAGCATTTGCGAGGAAGATTCTTATGGCTTCAATTCTAGCAACAGGAGCAAATGATTCTTCAAAATCAATACCCTTTTCTTGTCTGAACCCTTTAGCAACTAGCCGTGCCTTGTTCTTTAAGACATCACCATACTCATCGAGCTTCACTTTGAAGATCCACTTTAAAGCAATGATCATTGCAAGCTCTGGAGGAGGCACTAATTCCCATACTTCAAGTCGATCAAATTCATGGATTTCATCCTGCATAGCCTGGAACCAGCAATCTTTAGTCATTGCTTCTTTGGCATCTTTTGGTTCGACTTTGGACAGTACAGAATTGAAGAAGCACCATAGTGCATCAGTGGCTAGTTGATTACGTGTGGATACTGGACGTGAGGGATTGCCTATGATGTTGTCGATTGGATGATCACTGGTCCATTTCCTGAGATGGTCGTGAGGTTGAGAGTTATGAACAGACGTAGCAGTGCTGTGTTCTTCAAGTGAGGATGTATCTGGTGAATGTTCAGGAGCAAATATATTTTCAAAAGGAACCTCATCAACAGGAGCAAAAGGATTAACTTCCAAAGAATGATTATCTGAAGATTCTTGCATTACTGGAGAAGATTGAGCGTTTGATGACGAAGGCGATTGACTGGCAGCTGGAGCATTGTGACTGACTGATACTGAAGCTGTAGGGCCTTCTGAACCTTGTGGGGCTTGAACCTCTGCCATAGGAAGTATAGCATGTTCACTCGGGATGGTTCCATTCGTTGGCTCAAAGTATTCATCAAACATAGGATCGAATAACTTCTTCAACTCCTCACAAGTAGGTGGCACATAAGAATCTGCAGGCGTGGAATTTTGTACAAGTCCTGAACTAATGGGTCCAGGTGACAAAAGGTTAAGATCGGGTCCAGAACTAATTTGTCCTGAAGCAGGTTGCTCACTCAGCTCATCGAACGTAACATGAATGGTTTCCATGATTTTACGGGTTCTCTTATTGTAGATTCGATACCCTTTACTGTCTGGTGCGTATCCAACAAAGATACCTACATCTGCTTTAGCTCTTAACTTTCCCAAGTCTTGACTATCGTTAGTTGGATAGCAAAGTGCACCAAACACACGGAGAAAAGAGAGATCTGGTTTCTTGTTATGAATTAACTCGAAGGGAGTCTTCTCATGAACAAGATGAATTAGGGATCGGTTTTGAGTGTAACATGCTGTTGCAATAGCCTCTGCCCAGAGAAACATCGGTGTCTTTGAAAATATGAGCATAGTTCTTGCAGCTTCCACCAGAGTACGGTTCCTTCGTTCAACCACTCCGTTCTGTTGTGGAGTGCGAGGGATACTTTTCTGATGCGTGATGCCAATACTTTCATAGAAATTACGGAGTTGTTGGTTAACAAACTCAGTACCATTATCAGTGCGGATGATTCTGACAGTTTTATCGAGCCTTACTTGCAGCTGTTTTATCAGTTTAATGATAACCTCTGGAGTTTCGTCCTTGGTTCTCAAAAACTTTACCCATGTGAACCGAGAATAATCATCTACTATCACCAGAACGTACTTCTTTCCATTTATGGTTTGTATTCTCATTGGACCGCACAAGTCCATGTGGAGGGTATGAAGAACTTCCAAGTTGGTGTTGATGGTTTTAGGCTTGTGGGTTTGTTTCTTGATTTTACCCAATTGACATGCAAAGCAGAGATGATCTTTCTCATATTTCAGTCTGGGCATCCCTCTAACAAGATCTTTACGGGAAAGATTGTTTATGGTACCGAAGTTCAAGTGGTTCAAACGACGATGCCACAGCCATGATTTTGTTTTAGAGGCTTTAGAGAGCAAGCATATGGGAGAGGACTTCAACATTTCTTCAATCGATATGGTGTATAGATTGGTGCCCCGACTGCCCTTGAGGAGATCTATACCATCCAATTCTCTGACGAAACACGTATGCTTTCTGAAAGCCACTTCCAGATCTGAATCACAAAATTGACCCACAGAAAACAGATTGTGCCCTAGACCTTCCACATAGTATACCCTTGAGATTACACTGTCACCAAACACATAATCTCCATAGCCCATAATAGCACCAAAGTGGTCGTTCCCAAATCTAACTGTCCCGATAAACTTTTTTACGAAGTTTTTGAGCCGTGAGCGATCCCCAGTCATATGTTTTGAGCAGCCTGAGTCCAAATACCACAGGACGATTTGTACGACCTGCATTTGAAACCAGACAACAATGGATAACTGAAAAATGTGGATCCCCAAGTGCAATTGGGGTCCATTTGGTCAGCACACACATATTCAGGAACCACAGATTTCACAGATGCTACTGTTTTTACTGAGGAGACAGAACTTGAGACAGGACAAGACCTAGATGGAAGGCATTGTGACTCTAAAGACAGGATTCTACCAGTTGGTCTCCATTCCTTATTCTTCACAATTTTATGCATATACATTTTAGGTAATGGTCTCTGTTTTCCTAAATTGAATTTCCTTCCAGTAGGTCTCCATTCCTTAACTTTCACAATTTTATGCTTATTCATTTTAGGTAACGTGCTCTGTTTTCCTAAATTGAATTTCCTTCCAGTGGGTCTCCATTGATAGCCTACGCTAGCAAATGTTTTTCCTGTAGCTTTCCAAGCTTTCTTGCATGTTTCAGTTATCCTACCATTCTTAACATGGGGTAATGCAGAAGACATCAAGAATGACACAACACAATCATCATGATTAGCAGAAATTAAACAATTGTCGCATGTTTTACAGACAGCATTAGAATTCGAATTAATTACAGTACTTTTGATACTAGAATCAACACGATTCATCCTACTCATTGTAAACTTATTGTTCCTAGGTTGGGCTTCTACATTCTTCAAGTGATCATTCTTAGCTGGCGCAGTCCTATCCTTTCTTGCATTTTCTCTAGACTTTGACTCGCTAGCTTGGGTGTCACTTTTTACTCCTGTAGAAGCATCGAAGGAAACATTAGTTTGTTTTTCTGTCACATGCCTTCCTGATAAAGATGTGTTGGGTTCTGATGTCTTAGGTGGTAGATCAAAGGCAACATGCTTGTTCACAACAGTAGATGATGATGCAACAGATCTATCTCTATGGCTGCTAAACTTAGGAATTGAGCCTATGGCATATTCTAAGTTTTCCTGAATCCTTTTCGTGAGTTTGCAGGCATAGACAACTGCCTTATCAAGTGGCTTATCAGTCCTATCCTCTTCAATCACCTCACGAAGTGTGTCAACGCCCTCTCTAAGATGATCGAGATATGTTTGATGGGCAAGGCTGTTATTTCTAAGCTTAAATGGAATACGCCCAACATCAACATCATACTTGTTACTATCAATAGCCTTTGGTGCATCACAATTACAAGTGTTGCATGGCATTTTACCTTTCACCCGAGCCTTAAGATTCTCAATTTCATTTGTCAAAGAGGTTATTTGATCATTATGATTGCTTCTTGTAACTTTAATAGAATCATATAACTCTTTGAAATGTTGTTTAACCTTTGAATTTTCTTCTCGATAACACTCATTTTCATAATGTAACTTATTTATGGTGTTTTGATATTGAAAATTCTGAGAATCTGAAGACGAAGGTTTATTGGTGCCATACACTTCACACTTGTTGGATTTCAATTGGGCAATTTGGGCCCTCAGCAATCGAATCGTGTTCGTGTGAGCTTGAATTGTCTCATCTCGTTTGCTTAATTCAAAATAAGTATCAAATTCAGGAGCATCCAAGGATACCTTGTCATTTGACATTTTATGTTTTTCATTTAAATGTTGATGTTTCAATTGCAAATTAAGATATTTAACTTCTAATTTTGAAAAACGTTTAACCATATTCTCATGGTCATCATTTTGAATTTTTTCAAGCAATTTTAAATTCTCCCCCTCAAGCTCAACAACACGATTCTGGGTGACATTTAACGCAATAGCATACTCATTAAATTGACATGCAGACAATGCAGAATCAGTGACAGTGTAAAATACATCTTGTGCAATACATTTAGCAATCAAATTGTCGTTAGCAATGAGTATGTTCTTTCTTTCAATCTCTCGACTCTTAATTTCTATTGCATATTCATTCACCTCATTTTCCATTTCTTTAAACACTACTTCCATTTCTTTTATTTCGGCTTTAAGGGCAGTTTGCAACCCTTCAAAGTGTTCTTTAAGTAGTTTAAAGAATGGCATGACCTCAGTTAAGTAACACCTTTTAGCATGTTCAAAACACCTTTCCCCCTCAGTAATACCAGATGGTGTGATTCTCTTCTTGCATGTTTTATCGAAATCAGCAAACAGTTGCCAAAGCACATATAAGCTAATAAAGGTTTTACATTCAGTGGGAAGAGATAAAGGCACCAAATTCCTAGGTGTATTGGGAGGATACACCGTTATGGACGCAACTTTTCTAATGAGGGGGGTGTTGGCCTTAAGTTTTTCTACCTTAAGTCTTTCATTATCTTGTTTCCAGAAAATCTGTTCAGGTGTTAACTTCTTTTGAGGAGCAAACACAGTCAAACGATTTTCCTCATAATAATCATGGGGCTTGATTATTATTCGTCTGACTATGCACTCGGGATCCCTCATTTTCTCATTCATTCTTTCCTTTGTTCTCTCACTCATCTCCTCCTCCTCTTTAGTGTAGAGCAGCTCAGGCGGGTCATGATTAGGCATAAACATCACATTGGAATCATTTAATGCAGGTTGGGCTATCTTAGCAATCTCATGAATAGCTAATTTAGATCTACCTACATTGCTTTCACTATGCTTGTCACTTAACTTTCTGTGCTTATACATCGTTTGAGCAGTCTGTCTGGTTTGGTCTTGTGTGTACAACTTATCTTCAAGCTTATTTTTTAACGTCTTGAGTCTAGAGAAATCATTTAAAAGTGTTGATTCTTTTTGTTTGAATTCTAGCTTAAGTATATCAACACACTTTTGTGCTTCCTGTTTCTGTTTGATAGACTGTTCTAGCTGACTTTTCAAAGAACTCAACTCTAATTTTAATGTTTCTTCTCTTACTCTAGACTCTTTAATAAGTGTACTCATTTGACCTTCTAATTTCTGCTCTCGTTCATTAAGCTCAAACTTAGCACGCTGTTCATACATAGCCACTTGCTCTTTATAGATATTAAGTCTAGTGATCAAGTCATCATCAGGGACAGGCAATTTGTTCTCATGGCACTCATATGCATTGTCTAACTTACATGCATTATCTAAGGCACCTATATTACTTACAACACAAACATCTTTATTTACAAAAGAATCACCTTTTGGTACATCAGGCAAGTTGTTGTGATTCAAATACTGTTCATATGAAATAATATTGCTATTTTCCATGTCAACAGTAGGTGTGTCAGAAACATCTGCCTGTTGTACTTCTTTGGGATTCTTTTGTCCCTCGACTATATTATATGTGTCATAAATTTTTAGTACCTCAGATATCATGGATGCATTAGAAGGACCAACTTGACGTGGAGATGAGACCAGGGAAGACAAGTTAGCCATGAAGATCGTTTGAGCCGTAGGTTCATCATCTACATCAGAGTCATATGCATCACAGTCATCTGCCTTGAAGATGTTGGGATCATTAAGTGCTAGATCCTGAACAGGTTTCTCATCCACATCTTCATCAAAAGTATTTCCTCCATCTCCTGCCAAGAACAGTAACTCTTCCTCATCCAATACAGCTCCATTCTCTTGAGCTTGCATTAACAGCATCTTGTCTTTGAAGTAATCTGAGTTCTGAGGACGTTTAGGTTGATTGCAGTTTCTAGCAATGTGTCCAATCCCCCCACAATTATAACACTTGATCTGTTTCCCTTGCCCCTGATTGGCATTCCCTGCTCTATTCAGCACATAACCTCGACCCATGTTTCTACCAGCTCTCCCTTGCACATTCTGAACCACAATTTTCCCATCCTCCACCATTGCTAGATTACGTGGGTTGGATGAATTCCTTAACTGATTGTTGGTCTGAGGGAGTGATGCTTGAAACTGTTGAACCAGTAATGAAACTTGATTGGTGAGATTGTCAATCATTTTGTTGGTCTGAGAGTACCCTGAGTCAAGTTGAGAGCTCATAGCAGGTACTTGTGAGTGAAGTTGATGATAGCTTGGGTTGGATGATGATTGGATTGTCGGTTGAACATTTGTCATGAACGCCAGTGGATCATTTGTAGTTGAAGGGCTTAACTTTTCTCTCAGCACCCGATCATAGACAACATGCTTCTCATGTTGTTGCAGATAGGCATACAGCTGTTCATAGTTGGTATCCCTTAAACCTTTGTTGAGTTTGACAGCTGTAACAAATCTGTCCCATTCAGGAGTCATGTTGTTCACAAACTTTGAGTTTAGTTGGATATTGGGCATAGTCATTCTGATCATCCTCATATCATTCACCAACTTATGAAATCTCACATAGTAGTCTGTGACATTCTCTCCTGGGTTCATTTTGAAATGATCGAACTCATCATACAGCTGTGACTCACGATCTTCCTTGGTGAGTTCTGACCCTGCTAACAACATCTTAACGTTGTCCCACACAGCTTTGGCTTCAGTGTTGAAATTGATGAGCTTGTATACATCCTTTGGAAGACCTTGAATGACTATGTTTGAGGCTCTAATGTCGGCATCATACCTCTTCTTTTCTTCTTCATTAAGATCATTGTAGTTTCTAGGTCTGTCTATCCCCCAAGTCACAGTCCCATCTTCACCAGTTGTAACAACATCTCTGGTGGTACCCATCTGATATGGTCCATCGTCAATTGACTTAAGAATGTTAACTCCATTATCTTTTCCCAAGCAGTAAAGTCTTATTCGTTGTGCCCAAGACTCATAATCGGTCCTATCTAGCATAGGTGGACGAGTGTCAGATCCTGCTGCTTGAATATCTTCTGATGATGTGTTAGATGTGGTAGCCATAGTAACTACGGGATTTTACAGATCTTGTGATTTAACCGAGAAATCGAATCTTTCGCGGGAATTTCTAAAATCACCAAGACACAAACCGCCTAGACAAATAGCACTCTTGAGGATACAAACCGCCTAGACAAACCGCATAGACACAAACCGAGTTCACACTGTAGAGACAAACCGCGTAGACACAAACCGAGTTCACACTTGGAGAGACAAACCGCGTTGATACAAATCGAGTTCACGCTGGATAGACAAACCGCGTTGATACAAACCGCATGCACACCTCAGAGACAAACCGCGTAGACACAAACCGAGTTCACGCTGGAGATACAAACCGCGTATGCGCCTTAGAGACAAACCGAGTTCACACTGGAGATACAAACCGCGTTGACACAAACCGCGTATGCACCTAAGAGACAAACCGCGTTGGCACAAACTTCCAAACCCGTCACTTTCAATGCTGTTTGTCCTTTTCCCTAAACTAGTAATAAGACAAACCGCGTACCCGATGTGACACAAACCGCGTTCAAGATCGTCCAAATTACACAAACCGCATTCAAGAACACATGAAAGAACAACACTCGAATCACCCAAAAACACCACACAAACCTTAAATCTGTGAATCCAAGCACTAAATACTACTCTTATACTATTCCTAAGCTAGAAAGTACAAGGTATAACAACTTTTAATCACTAAACAAAGCACAAAATGAAATATTAGTAACTTAACAAATCGAACCAAAACACCTCAAAAACTACACAAATCCGTGAATACCAACTCTCATGGACCTAACCATGGCTCTTGATACCAATTGTAGGGTATTCACAATGCAAGAAACACTTGTATGAGGCTTAGTTTTGGATCGAATAGAAGATATTCTAGAGAGAGGTAGGAGAGTTTGGGAGCCTTTGTAGAGAGAGAAACAATATGAGATTAGATTATCTTGAAAGGTCCAACCCTTCCCATGGGTGGGAAGGGAGTATTTATAGTACTACATAATATGTCCTTAGTGGACTGTGGAGCGAGCTGACAGTGGGTAAAGACCCGACCCACTCCACAATATTACTAATAACTAAACTACTAATAATATTACTAATTATCCTACGAGCTATGATGTGCTACTAAGTACTCGGGGTGACCGAGTCTTCAACAGAATATTCATATTCCTAACAGTAATTGGTTTTTGACACCTGGTGTTGTGATTTCCATTTCCGTAGCACCCCATAGTATAAATGCTTCCGCAAAGTCAGATTTTGGGGGTGTTACATAACACTTGTCGTTCTTGTTTTTTTTAAATAAATGAATCATCATTTTACCCACGCAATTGCTGGTACCAACATCGACCACAACAACAATGTATCGAAAACCAACAACAAAACCACATCGACCAAGAAATAACTAAATCTATCTCATTCCTTAAACAACCCATCATCGATCGATCTTTCAAGATATGAAACCAAGATTCGAAATCTATCAAGATTTCGAACAACCCATCATCGATCTATCATTCAAGATTCGAAATCTTTCAAGATTTGAAACCGAAAACAATGAAAATCTTTGAGATCAAGAACCGTAACAAACCTAAACTCAAGAACAACATACCTACCTTGGTTCTTTAAATCGAAACCCATAAAGAGATATTTTCCTCATTATCAACTAAATAACAATCAAATTCTGTACAATCATAAAACCACAAAACCACTAATATCATAACTTAACCGTATTCTAAACACGATATATCGAAACGGCTCAAACCGAATACAAATTTTTATAACTAGTAACATTTCTAGGCAAATTCAAACTAAATACAACAAACACCGCATTTTAATCCTCTTTTTCGATTAATTATCAAATAAATAAAAAGCAAATTCCGTACAGCTACAAAACGAGTGATTGTGGGGTGGACTTTTACGCTTTGTTCTCAATTCAAATTTTTAAAGAATGGAAGGGGATGAGATGAGAAGGGTAAAGTAAAGAATGACACTGTGAAGAAAGTGGTTATTTTTATTTGTGTTCTTGAGTTTTTATTTTTAGTTTGAAGAAAAGGAAAGAAAGCTACCCAAATTACCAATATACCCTCAAAAGCCAATGACCGACATGAATCACTTGTTTATTACGTGTGCATAATATACATAACATTAAAATGTGATTGTTCTTTTCTTTCTGCAAATGTTATGTTAAGAACGATTTAGATAATTCCACTACTGTATGCTTTATAATAATTCGCATATATAATAAGTAGTTAATGAAACTATCTCAGATTAGAACTTGTTGAATTTAGTTATGTTTAGTTTTCATACTTCTTTTCACCAACCCACAATTTATTATGGTTTCTTTATTTGGCTCTCATTTGACGTATCATTATTCATAAATCTCATCGGATTGCTGAATCTAGGAGTGTCACCTTGAATATCAATCTTATTGGTTAATCGAACTTATTTCATTGGAGTAGTTTTTGTGGGACTCTAAAGTTTCTATTTCCTGTAGCATTGTTACTTAGATTTCCTTTTTCTGCCAGATTCTGAGGCGATATGGCTCGTACCGATGATAAAGAAGCACCGCCATGTGGATCTGCAGTTCATGATGATTCTGATACCTCGTGTTATGCAACTGAAGATGAGGATATATTTGTAATTTTACACAAGCCCAATATGTTAATAACCCGCTTCCCCTCCTAATACCCCCAAAATTGGACGGAACAGATATACACAAGAAAGCCCATGCCTTCCCTCCCTCACACATTCCTGTCCCCTCCTCTTCCTTCTTAAAAAAACTTAAGAACACCCATTTTTTTGATTTCCCTTCTCATCCCATTTCATTCATTTAAAAAAAAAACTCGAGAACAGAGTGTTAACTGATGATGAAGAGGTGGTACTAAGGCTCCTAGAAGGACTTTGGTTTTGATTGAGATGGTTTTGTGTAGAGTGATCGTATAAAATTTATGATTCAATCATTCTTTGTTTTGAGGAATAGAGATTTTTTTTGAATTGTCGAATTAAAAGTTTTGTAGTTGAGTTTTTTATGGACAATCAGTTGAATTGTAATTGAAATCTTTGTTAATTGTAATTAAAATCTATGATGATTTTGACTAGTATATAAATATACGTTATTTTTAGTATGTTACTTGGCTTTTATGGCATTGTTTGGTTTATTGACTATTCTGAGTTGGTGATTTTCAAAATTTCATTAAGTTCTAAATAAATCGGTTATTATTATTATGAGTTTAAATGGGATTTTAGTTTTGGAAATTGGTGTGGAATTTAGAGGTTTTTGATTCGTATGGATATATTATATGGTGATTGAATCGGAGATGGCATGGTATGCTGCTTATTACATCAGAATGTCCAATTTCACAATGTCCAGTTAAAATAACAAAGAAGATGAAGATTGTGTGTGCTTGAAGGTGATCGGGGATGACAAAAAAAGGAAATGACTAAATTGCCCTTAGTCAACGGGTCTCACGGAGTGTAAGGAGAGACGACTAACATGACTTGGTTTATGGGACTAACGGGGATGCAAAATAGAGATGTGAAGGATAGATAGTAGACTTATTTTGAAATTGAGACTGACCGAATCCCGAAAACCGACTGATACTGACACAAACCGACCGATACTCGGTTTGGGTTTTCCACGATGTCGGGACTCGGATCAGGTCGGGACTCGGGGTCGGGTGAGCATTAACCGAGAAAACACAAACAAAACCGAGAAAATTGACCGAAACCGACTCGTCCTGAACCGACCCGAGTAAAAACAGTAGTTTCGGGTCGGGATTCGGTTTGGGTTTTTCAGGAAGTCAGTTTCGGGATGGGTCGGTTTCGGGTCGGGACGGGTCGGTTTCGGCCCGATGCTCACCTCTATGTAGGGGTACTAATAGTACCACATTACCGCCCTATAAACTATAAAAAAGTGATTGTTGTGTCTAACATTTGTGCCTAAAGATGTGCCTAACAATATGATTGCAACACATGTCAAATTGAAATGCTAAAATAAAAAGTGATAAAATATGTATTACATGTGTTAATTTTTATATGAATTAAACATATTATTAAGCATGTAAATTAGTCATCTCTACTCTAAACTATAAGCGATCACAAACAAGATAAGGTTCCATTTGACACGTGTCTTTCATGTGAAGCCTCTGCAAACTAGTTTAAGATTTACATGTTGACCCTTTTAGTTTTTTATTTCTTATCCTTTGCTATCGTTTTATAAAGGAAAAAAAAAAAAAAATGCCTCAAATATTACTCAACGATTATGAACTTATAAAGAAAACAATATTTACTACTAACATTTGAGTTTAATCAAATAATTTATATTCTGTCAAGCATTAAAGTTAAAATTGTCAAGATTGTAACACTTTCTAAAAAACACATGCCCTTAACAACTACTTTTTTCATGTATGGCAATGAGTTTTAAAACTTCTTAGCTTTTGTCTATGTATAAATAAGGACATGCGGTAGAAAAACTTCTTATAACATGCTCAAAACCTATAAAGCCATACAAGTAACAATCAAAGCCAACATGATTTCTAGAGCTTTTCACTTAAGTAAAAACATATCATCAATGTCTATTTTACACCACAACTCCATCATCACAATCTCAATGGAGCTATGTTCTCACCTCCCTTTAAGTTTCAATCCAACCCCACCTCCAAAAATCAATCTTTTCCTATCCTTAAAAACACCAAAAAATTTATTTACTAAAAAAGTCAACAAAAGTCAACTTTGCCATTGTACTTCAACTCCATCCTCTAGTCAAGAACTCCAAGACTTAGTGGTTAATGATGGTGGTGGTGGTGGAGGAGGAGGAGATAATGGTGGAGGGTGGAATGGTAAATATGATGATGACAAAGGGCAGTTTGGTAATTTGGTACAAGAGTATGGGTGGCAAGTGAGGAAAATGGATGATGAGGATAATGAAAGGAGAAGTGTGGCTAATATTCAAGCTGAGGCTTTTTATGAGCCTACTTTTTTATTCAATGATGTTTTCTTTCAGTTTTTTCAGGTAACATTTTTGTGATAACTTGAATATTTTACGAATTATAAACTGCTAGTTAATTCACTGTTTTACATGTTTAGCTTGCATTATGAATGTTAGTATAAATTTTTTTTTTGAACATCAAACGTTAGTATAAGTTAGTAGACCTTTTATCATGTTACACATGTCACTTTAGTTACAAGCGAAAAAGAAATTATGAATGAAATGTTTCAAGTAACCTATTTAATTGGAAAAAATTAAAGTTTAGTGAGTCACATTGCATGTAAATTAGCATATCGATCTATCTTTACCATATATAAATAAAAATCACGGTTTGGCTGTTTTACGCGATTACTGTGCTAGTAGGGGTTAAAAATGGACTTGTAACACTAATCCGAAGTTTGATTTCATACCAAACCGAATGAGTCATACTTAAAGACTCGTTTCATTAGCATTCATGCCCAAGTAATTATGCTAATTGATTAATTGTAATGTACAAACTTTAGGCCGAGGTGCTTTCGGGACTCCTCTACAGACTAAGAAATTCGCCACCTGATAGGTGAGTTATGTTTCGTTCTCACATTTATATAATCTGTTTTGTCATATAAGTGGTCCAAGATCATTTAACATGTACAATGTGTTTTACATTTTGTTAAACTGTTAAAAACATGTACAATGTGTAGCTTTTTTACTATTAATGAGACTATCAGCCATTTTCTAGCACACATGTTTCTGTTAGGGGCTTCCCCTAACAGTTTCTAAGGGTTTGTAAAGTTAATAAGAATAGGCAATTTGACACTTATAAGTCGACGAGAGTTCTTATTTAATTTGTTAATGGTATTTCAGCATTTTCAGTTAATGTTGTTTCAGATATGCATGTTTGGTTGCAGAGGCAATCACCAGTGATAATGAAGAAAAACAACAACTTGTAGGGGTCGTGGACCTTACAGTTTTCAGGGACCAATCTGTTCTTGAGCATCTATCAGGAGCAGATGAATATCTTTACGTGTCAGGAATAGCGGTTTTACGAAATTTCAGGTACTCTAGATTCCCGTATAGCATTTTTCATGACAAGATACCAGTTCTAATAAAAGAATATGTTACGTTTATCTTGAACACAAAAGATGAAACATAATTGTTGCCGTGTTAACTAGAGGCACAAAATGGGCGAAATAGGCGCACAAGGGCATGTTTTTAAATTTTACACACATTGACCTGTTTTGACCCATTGATCGACTCTGTTCTTAAGTGAACTGGTCGAAAATCGTCTCTTTTAAACTAGTATTGCACCTATTATCATTAGTTTGTACTTAGTAATGCATTTTCGTATAACAACCTCTTTGATGGATTCTGTAGACGGAAAAAAGTTGCGAGCGTGTTGCTCAAGGCATGTGAAACATTGGCTCGTGTTTGGGGTTACAAGTATTTGGTGTTGCGAGCTTATGAAGACGATTTTGGTGCTCGAAAGCTGTATACGAATGCAGGGTATAGACTCGTGGCGGGAGATCCTGTATGGACAACAAGTTGGATAGGAAGGAGACGTCGAATTCTTATGATCAAACAATGTGACATAACTGATGAATAGTAGCATAGAAAACAAATTAATATTATTGGATATTAGATGGTGTACATTATCAATGATTCTTGTATAGAATTTGTTCCGCAAACATATTATTTGCTTCAAGGCATCAATGTATGTGATTGTTATGCTAATAGTGCATACATGAAAAGTTGAAAACTGTAGGAATGTGATTTTAGTAAAGTTAGTGGTTTTCCTGAGAAGAGTCGACTCTGAGTTTTTGGACGTGCTAGCTATGCAAAATATATATAGCTATGAAATATAAGGCGTTAGGAACAAACTTTTATCCCCTTGAAAGAAAAACGAAAACTTGTTACTCAAGAATGTAGGAAATATTATAGTGCTAATCAAGACTTCGGTGTAGCTAACGAGCTAAAAATTGTGTGATATGGAGCTATTATGAGTGAGCATCAAGGCATTTGAAACAAAAGCTTAAAACAGGAAATGAGTTTTGATTTTATCCCACATGGATAAATTAACAAACATAAGAGCAATATATAACTAAAAGATGGAGGTGCGTTAGACGCATTTGGGAACTTAACCTTGAATCTTTGTTGTAAACCTCTTCAAGGTTAAGCTGCTTAATATTTTTTTAGATCGTGTGACAAAACTCAAGCCTTAAAAAGCTCACTATGATACATATATAATGAAATGCGCTTATGAAGGTTGGCCAAGCTTTGGGCCGTATGCCGTAATTTTTTTTATTTAAATTTTTTTTAATTTTTTTATTTTTCAAAGTTAGCTTTGAAAGATCATTGTCATAAACCTCTTTATTGTTATAGGCTCGAATTTGATCTGTTCACAACGTATATTGAATACTACTCGCAATAGGAATTATGTATTCTTCAAGCACATATGACAAAACATAACATGAAAAGTGAAATTATGATTGATGCATTAAAAAAAAAAAAAAAAAAAAAAAAAAAAAAAAAAAAAAAAAAAATTATTACTAGTTTAGTGTGTCACATTGCATGTAATTGTAAGATGAATGATTGATATCACGTGTAACAGAGATACCCAAAAAATAATTAAGTGGACCCAGATCTGTCATAGCAAACTCCTGATGCAAGGATCCAATAATCCGCTGCAACAAACTCTCAGAAGAAGCCGTGAGAACAATATCATCAATATATAATACCGTTTGCCACAAGACGAGCCTTGTAGCGACTAAGCGTGCCATCTGCCAGATACTTGTGACGAAATAGCCACATACAGCGCACAATATTGGTATCCGGTGGTCTGGGTACTAAAGTCCAAGTTTTGTTTTTAATAAGTGCATGATATTCATCACGCATAGCATTTTGCCAGTTTGGATCACTAAACGCATCACGATAAGATTTTGGTAAGGGTGAAACCGAAGACACATGTAAAGTGAGACGCTCAGTGGGACGATTAGTCCCGACACGGAAACGAGTAACCATGGGGTGAACCGAAACCGGGTTTGGGTTTACAGGTGGATCAGGAATTATAATAGGTGATTGAGTCACAGGTTCGTTTTGGGTTGCAGTTGATTGAGTCGGGGTAGGCGTGTGTTGTTGGGCCGCGGACGTGGATGGGGGCGGTGAGTGGGCTTGATTGTCGGTGGTTTGAACTTGGGCTGGTGTTAGTTGTTGAGGCGGGGTAGATAATTGGGTCGTATCAAGGTGGTGTGGGATCGGTGTGTTATGAATTGGAGTGATGGGTTCAGGTGGGAGGTGCACGGCGGGATTGGTGGGAATTGTTGGTGGGATAATATCGGGTATGTCGTCTAAAGAGGTATAGGTAGGTGGTAAAGCGGGTTGAGACGAGCCATAAGGAAAGACAGTCTCATCAAATGTAACATGACGAGAAATGATGATCTTATTTGTTTTTAAATCAAGACACCGATACCCACGATGATTGGAAGCTTGTCCTAAATAGATTGAAGGTGTGGCGCGTGGTTCAAGCTTGTGGTTGGTGTGAAGGTGAGGATAACATAAACACCCAAAGGTACGTAAAAGGCTATACTCAGGGTTGGTTCCAAACAAGCGGGTATAAGGTATTTCATTGTTAATGGCAGTAGAGGGTAAGAAGTTTAATAGGTGAGTGGCCACATTGAGGGCTTCTACCCAAAAAGTAGGGGGAAGGTTGGCTTGAAAAAGTAAGGTTCGAATGAGGTTATTGATAGTACTAACCATGCGTTCAGACTTGCCATTTTGTTGGGATGTTTTTGGACATGAAAAACGAAACTGAATGCCATTGTCAGCAAAAAGTTTATGAAGGTTACGGTTGTCGAATTCACCACCATGATCACACTGAAGGGAACGAATTTCACACTTGAATTGAGTATGAATGTAGGTACGAAACAATACAAACTTAGACAAAACATCAGATTTATTAAGCAAGGGATAAACCCAAACAAACTGCGAATAGTGATCTAAAAACAAAACATAGTATTTAAACCCTGAAAGACTCTGTATGGGTGAAGTCCACACATCCGAGTGAATAATGTCAAAACAAGAAGTAACGACAGTATTAGAACGGACAAATGGAAGCCTCACGTGCTTGCCAAGCTGACAAGCATGAAAAATCACAGGAGGTTTCTACTTATTGCACGAAATAAAATTATTGGAAACAAGACGACGTAGCACTTCACTTCTGGGATGACCAAGACGCTGGTGCCACGTATGCTGACTAACAAGGAAAACATGAGGAATCGGAGATGGAGGCGTGACCGGGTAAAGATCCCTTGTGCTATCACATCGGAGAAGCACCCGACGTGTCATGAAATCCTTAACCGAAAAGCCAAACGCATCAAATTCAATAGTGCAATTATTGTCACGAACAAACTGACGAACAGAAATAATTTTTTTGACAATATGTGGAGTAATAAGGACATTATTTAGGTGGAGAGATTTAAAGGGAGTTGGCAAAGTACTATGGCCCGTATTAGTGACGGGTATAGAATGACCGTCACCAACCGAGATAGATGGATACATACACGTATTAAAAATTTCACTAAGACTATTAACTGAATTATTGAGATGAGAGCTCGCACCTGTATCCATATTCCAAGCACCAGTAGTAGGATCTTGTGGAGTCATGGCACTAAAAACATGTGGTAATCCCGAAAACTGTTGACCCAGACCATGTTGACCCGAAGCGTGCTGTCCCAATGTAGAAGACTGTTGGGCTGTTGCACTATTAAAAATAGATGGTGCATGGTGGGCCTGAAAAACATTAAATCCTGGTGGGCCTGTCATGGGAGATATGGGCTGATATAATCTAAAGGGTTGTGGTGGTCTGGTATGAAACGCAACAGAGGGGTTGCATATATTGTGAGATGCCATCTTGTTTATATTATGAATCTGTGCCATATATATACTATGTACTAGCTAACTGCAGCTTTCACTTTAAGGAGGCCTTTATATATTAACTAGCCTATAAACCCGTGATAAATCACGGGTAGCTTATAACAGTTAGAAAATATAACCTTAAAAAGTAAAAAGGCAAAAAAAAACTAACTAATATTAACTCTCAAACAATATTGTTCATTTCATTAATAAAAATAATATTGTTCATTTCATTAATAAAAATGAATTCGTTAAAAATAACAAAGACCAAGTGTGAAGACTGGCTTAGGCAAAAAAATTCCAATAAAGACTGGCCTTGACTTTTGTTGATGGTCATGGCGAAACATACAGCTAATGGAAATCCATGCTGGCAATTAAAGCCACGTCATTTAAGCCACGTGTACAATCCCATCTTCTATAACCTACGCATCTATTTTCGCCATTTAATAACAACCTAAAATAAGGTAGAGTAACCATCTCAATTTACGGTAGACTTTCAACCCTCATTTAGTCACCTAATTTGAATCTCAAATTCAAACTTTCCTAATCTCAATTTTGTACAAGGTATGCTTATTTTATTAGTTGTTTCACGTCAATTAAATGGGTTTGATTTTATTTTTCAAAATTTTTAATCGACAATCAATATGAAACGAATTAGTCAATTGAGTAATCTGGGTGTGCATTAGAAAAAATAATCACTCAATTTGAATATTAGTTTTTTTTTTTTTTTTTTTTTTTTTTTTTTTTGTTTGGGTTTTTTGTAGGTATTGATTTGTGGTTTTTTTTTTATTCGTGGGTTTTTAAGACTATTTGGTTATGATTACTCAATTTTTAAGTTGAAATGAACAATTATAGTTGGGGAGGGTGTTTATTTCATTTGTAGTTAGTTAATGCTCAGCGTCATTCAATTACCAATTTCTGAGCTGATGAACTATTTCATTTGTATCATTCAAGACGTGATGATGAACTAATCAATTCTATAGCTCTGCAGCACTCTGATCTACATCATTCAATTAGTAATTGTGCAATATTGCTCGACGTCATTCAAACATGGACATGTATGTACATCGGATCTTAACTTTAAAACACAAACTTAAGAGCTTTTTCATGCACAAACAGGTATTCAGTGTATCGGATCTTAACTTTAAAACACAAACTTAAGAACTTCAAGTTGTTTTTGGAAAATAAATAGTCACCAAACCAATTGAAATATCATGTAAAAGTAAGTAGCAATAAGAATCTCTAATAGTCTTTTTATACTCCTTCAGAAGGAGTATATAATTGGAGAAAGCAATAACTTTCAATAATCAAAATACGGAGTAGGAAATAACACGAAAAAGACCATTATATCTATTATACAAATAGAGAGACAAGATGGCTTGTTTCGACTGATATTTTATTCAAGATAGCTATAAATACAAACGCAATGATCGTATCCACAAAAATGTAATATAAAAGATCACTTACAAATACTGTAAATTACTGAGTTGACCAAGCTGTGGAACCAGTTGACCAGATAAGTTTGTGTTTCCAAGATCACTGCATAAAACAAACATCAATACACAATTTCCTTTAATAGCAATAATAATAACAGCCAATAAAGGAATCACTGTCTTACTAAAACAACATAATGAACTTACACTCTTGTAACACTGTTCTCACTATTGCACGTAACATGAAACAAAGTACACGGATTCACAAGAGTTGCATCCCAACTTTGAAGAACATTATTCGGATCACCTAACTGAGTCTTTAAAGCATTCAATGCATCGCCTGTTTTACACATGAAACTTTATCATTAACTTATCTTACATATATCAACTTTCGATAACATTTCATTGCAAAACAAGATAAATATAATCCAGTTGCAAATTATGGTATGCTTATGCAATTTGAACAGAATACAATTTTGTCCATTTTTCACTTGCCTCAACCTTAATAAATTGCGAAGCTATCCCAAAAAAAAGAGAAATAATGTTCTCACCTTAACTACTTTTGGTGTTGTAACCATAAAAATAATTCTGTTTTTATGATCTCTTCCGAAAATTTTAAAACTCAAGAGTTGCTAAAAGTACCTAAACATGTTCCTCTCGATTGGTCATGCTGTTAGCAAGACATACATCTGATGGTTGTGATCTTATTCTCATATGACTAAGGAACACACATGATTGAAAAAACACATTTGCGCCATAAGCAATGAAAACCATATACATGGAAAAAGGCTGTTGTGCTCACTGATCTGAAATTCTGACAAATCGGGATCATTTGATTGGATGATATTGATCTGATACTCGTCTTGGTGGCAATTTTCTGAGAATGAATAGCACAAGGGCAGACGGGACAACCTCTACTATCTGCATAAACACAGAGATAGCAAAAACAATAAAGAACACATACAATCCAATTCCATGTATGGTTTTGCAGAATTAGAAAATTCTAATTGGTATGGAACTTGATGGCCCACCACTGCAAGCTCGTCTTAAAGTTTCCTACTTTTATCCAGAACTTCAGTATCCCGCTAATTTGTAGGCAAACTTAATATGACAGGCTTCCCATGAAGTATCAAGCTACTTAAAGTCTTAAAGTTTCCTACTTAATATGACAGACACCCTATTTATCATGCCCAATATGCTACCTTTACCTCTATGTCTGGCGTTTTGCTTTTCCAATTAGGCAGTTTAGAATAAGCAACTCAAGACTGCTTATTATAATTTGCTTACATGACTCGCAAAAGCAGACTGAATATGCAATCCCAAACACCCTCAAAAGTGCTTATTTTCGGTATCAAAAAGCTATAACCAAATAAACTATTCTAACGTGCAAAATTAGAAACAATCTAGACCTATTTAATCTTTAGGTCCACTACCTATAATTAGAACTACAGCTTCTAATCAGGCCTAAAAATTCAAACCAATCTAACAAACACCCAATACCTTAAATTACCAAATATAGCAATCAACCAAACAATATCTATCATCATCAAGAAAAGTCAACACAATAATTAAAGTCAAACTCAATCCAAGAAACAAATTAAAAAAATTACCTTCAGCATTTCCATAAAGCTGTAACAAATTATTAAACACCAAAATAAACCAAACAAGAACACAAGCCTGATCCATATCTGAAACCGGGTATTCGGGTCGGTTCAAAGTTAAAAAGCAAGATTACTCATCAAATACTAAACCAAATCAAGAAATTCAAAAGACCCAATTCAGAAAAGACCAAAGGGTAGCTGAAAAAGAGGTCAAAGGTGCAAACTTTATATAACTTAGAGGTGATTTAAAGAGAACCCAGTTGGGAAATGATGAAATTTGGTAAAACTTAGAGGTGATTTAAAGTTTAAGTGCCATATTTACCCGAATCAGTTTTAAGTGCCATATTATTGATAAAACTAAGAGGGTGGTAGAGAATGGTTACCTAAGTGCCATATTCACCCAATGAGAACAATTGCTTGATGACCCGAACGCCATTATCTATCATCACCAAAGTGCAACAATCATTTAATCATCAAATTAACATAAAAATATGTAAAGAGGGCCAACTTTTTAGACAGTAGAGTTCATGTCATGGTTAGAGGCGCTAAATGAGACTTACTGGGGTCATAGACGGCAGAATGGTAGTAGCAAGATCTTCGTTTAACGATACAGGAAGTGGTGGCCCTGGCATATATCTTATGCTGCACAATGACAAACGAACACCTCAAGAATCAAGATGAATTGTTAAAACATACAAAGTTGAAGTTATCGAGATAGTAATTAGGTTCATCCTTGTTACCATAACATTTTAACATTTTAATAACTTGCCCTCTTGCAGAGGGGGCAGGAGCAATGACTAATTAGAAACTGCTATCATGATAAAGCAAGTGTCCACAAAAGGTTCATTGCAATTCAATGAGCAAGAAAAGACAGCACTGTGTTTCATGGAATCATGATAAAGCAAGTTGCTTTTGATAAACACCTATCTCTGGGATGCCAAAGTCCAATTTATCGTAAAGTTAAGTCCAAAATAAGTTGACTGCTCATATCATGGTCTTTATAAGTGCAGAGCAGCTATTACTGCATACTATTTAGCAGCATACAGATGAAACATCCTTACTTAACAGGCAGATTGAATGCAATAAATCTTATAAAACCTCAAATTATTGCAGTTAAATAAAAAGCGTACTTACATGCATAGTATGCGTCTTTCCACTACTTGTAACACCATAAGCAAATACCGTCCCTGCATATTAACATTTCTCACATTAGCTCCAACAACTATTATCTCACTCAATACATTCATTAATGTACATAGTAACTATAGTATCAACAATAACACACACCGTTTATGCCTTCCATAGCAGCTTTTATAACAGGTACAGCAGCTGCATCGTACACTTCCTGAGTCTCCGAATACTCTCCAAAAACTTTATCTGCCATACAAATCTTATAAAAAAAACTTCCATAGCCACTTCATTTCATTTCTCAAATAAATTATTAACAATAATAAAGTACCAAATGCATAAGACGTAGCCGGATTATACTCATTCCGCACAAGTTTATCTCCGTCCGCATACCACGCCATCTCCTCTCTGATACTCCCGTTCACTACAATCAACACAAATTCAACAAACCATCACCACATTGTCTTAAAACATCAACTTCTTGGAGGCTACATTCAATAAATACTTTGAAAAGTATGATTTTTAAAGTTATCCAGACGTCGCTCTTGACTTCATTTTCGTATACGGGTACCTGGCAAATTAAACAAAACAGCCAATAAAGAACACCGAACAGGTTTGAAATATTATACTGTGGTGCAAATAGCGTTGGCGAGATTCCTGAGTGGCACAATTGTTTGGATACTGTTGCTGCTCTTCTGTTTATCTAATTAAAAGAAGAAGAAAGATGTATATGTAAATGCTAATAGGTAAAACGTTGCACATTCAGCCGGGAAAATTACCGTTTGATTTCTGATGGTTTCTCAGTTGGCCAACCGCATCCGAAGATTTATATATTAAACCCAAACTTCCATACCCCTCTGAACAAAAACAATATCCGAAATCAAAAAATATATGTATACATATATATAAAACCTTTGTGTAAAACCTTTTTTAATCACATACCTGTAACTCGAAAACCTTTCGTTCCAATCTTCAAATCGGACCACGTGTAATCCTCGGATACATATAAAACCTTTAGAAGTTGGATAGATAAAAATGATTCGGTAAACGGGAACTTACAGATGGGGAAGCCAACTGTCTCAAGAAACCATCAGCTTCAAATATCCTTGTTGAAGCAGCAAGAGAAAGTGATGTTGCTAACTCCGTTGTTGTCGTCCCTATAAGCACACCTTATGCAAAAACAAAACAAATTTGACATATTAGATAAGCTTGATTATTATAAAACAACAAAGTAAACATGTTATAAAATCAAACGAACGAAACTGGTAGGAGTGTTACCATACTTTGTTGATGCCTCAACATCAATATATTCATTAAGCACAACACCATCCATCTTTACTGGACACATGCCTAAACACATATCGAGAAAAAAATTAATTAAAAATAAAAGAATCTTCTAAACCCATCAAGACCAAAGATCTAGACCCATTTGGCGTTCCTACAAAAACCCCTAATTTCACAAAGAACCCTAAATTAAAAGTAAAATCTATATCAAAATCAAAACACGTATCAATTAACACCCTAATATTGGAAATCGAATGAACAACATATCCATTAACACCCTAATATTGGATTTCGAAATTACAATTCATCAAATAAAACCCTAAATTAGAACCCTAAATCTATGAATAGCATGAATCCGATCCAAAGTTATGAGCTGTTGAAGAATACGGTTAACAGAAACAATCAAACACGAATTATAAAAGCATGACATACCTTATACAATTTTGAGATGAAGAAACTTTAAAAATTAGATGTAGATCCATAGGTGCCGTTTAATGAGAAACAATGTGATAAAATGGAATAACTGAGCTGGCATTACTGAGCTGGCTTTATTTTGCCAAGGTGGCTTTAATGAGCTGTAAAAAATTTCAAAAAAGGCTTCTTTATTATATATATAGATTATTCAAAGTCAACAATCACAATTAACAAAATAAATATGGTACGATTGATATTAAAAGTAACCGAATATGATGTTACCGAATCACTATCTCCGCAATCAAGTATTCTAACCCAGTGAATGAAGGAACACAACTGATGTCGATCTAAAACCAAAACACAACTGATGTCGAACCAATGAACACATAAACGTGACCTAAGCATGTATTTAAACACTCGTGACCTTAGCACGAGTTACACACACCGTGACCTTAGAACTATGACCCCAAGACGATGACCTTGCACGTCTTGAAAAAGTAACCGTGTGACCTTAGCACACAAAAGAGATTAGTATGAAATGAGTGCTAAGGCAAAGAGATTAGTATGAAATGAGCTGTACATGATTAGTGATTAGCATGTGATTATCCATTTACCTTAAATAGATCATAAGATAGGCTATAAATGTATCTTGTATTCCTGCATATGAAATCAATCATGTACAGCTCATTTCATACTAATCTCTTTGCCTTAGCACTTATCTATAATGTACAGCTAACAGTAATTAGCAGTGTACTTGTATGGGGTAAAAATGCAAGGCTTGTATCACTAATCCAGAGTTTAATTTCATAACAAACCAAAAGTGTCATACTAATTATAGAAATCGTTCAAGTTCGAGATCAAGATCCAAGCTTTAATTTTTAAGTTATTTTAAGCTGAGTGGTCATTATTTGTAAGATTATAGTTCATATAATTCCATGTTTAGTAGCAACTTCAGCATATCTTTTTTTTTTAACATGTTACGTTTATCTTAAACACAAAAGGTGAAATATAATTGCTGTCACATTAACTGAGCTATTATGAGTGAGCACCAATGCATTTGGAACAAAAGCTTAAAATAGGACATATATTATAGATTTTGGTTCTTTGTCCCACATGGATAAATGAACAAACTTAAGAACAGTATATACTTAAAATGACGGAGATTAATCATAAGTGGAATCGATGTGTGTAGTTGAATGTTCCATTATATATACGAGATTGGCGCTGGTCGCCGCGATGCGGGCGAGCGCGTTTAAAAGCACAGTATTTTTGTGGTTAAAAAAGTGGTATTTTTTAAGTTCGTTGACGTTTTGATGATACTTTTAACAATATAAATCCGTTTATCGCAAATAACAATATAAATCATTCAAAAGTTCAAAGTTAAAGCTGAACAAATAACATAACTATAAAATACAAACATCATATGGGCCACAGTAATATAAACTATATACTGATGTCTATAGTTATGCGAAGCACGGCTGAACCAACTCATTGATAAATTTCTTAATATTGGTGAAAATGAACATGATGATAGCTTTATAAAAGTTATTGCAGAAAGCTAATGCATTATCGAAATAACATAATCACTAACCTCTTTGTGTCTAGCAATCTCTTCATTGTGTCTAGCAATCTCTGCATTTAGTTAATAAACTTAGTGGATGGATTCGTTTAATGGCTATTCATGATTACGTATTTCCTCTGTTAAAGTATAATGCATCTTCCCATTATATTTATGCTCCTAACAACTTGTTAACTAATAATACAAACAAAAGGGTTGACTAACTTAAGTCATCGACCAAAAGTATCATTTCATGAACAGAAATGAGCTAACAAAGTGACTATAATTTTTTTTAGAAAGGCAACAATATCATAGAACACACCAAAGATAAAGATACAAAGAAAATGCGCCCCGCAAATTAAATGACGGAGGACCCAAGAGTTCAAAAATTACAAATACAGAGGACCAAAAGTGACCAACCTAAAACTAAATCCTATTCTAACTTGTCACCTGATGAAACTACAAACAAATAATACAAATACCACACATTCACATATATAATGTAATCTGAACCCAGGCCCAAAATTTTCTTGGACATTTTCACTAATCTGCTGTTCTCTACTCACTGTCTTCTGCCAAACTGACTATAATATTAATAACTTGCTCAACTAAAAATTACCAGGTTTATCGACGGATCATAGGTAGCAGAGAAATTCAAAAAAGCTATAGATAATAATTGAAAAAGGCCGCTAGAATATTTGTAAATGGGCAGAAATCTTACAATGTTTGCATAAAACTATACTGTAATTGGACAGCAGCCCTGTCCCGAATAATCAAATCTGAGATGGATATACAACTTACTTGCTTTTACTCCATAACTTTTGTCGTTCCTCTTTTTGCATTAGTATCTAACAATGTATTACTCAGACATGAACTCGAGAGAATTTCCAAAACAAATCTTCTCGAGTTTTGTAGGCCAATTTTCTCCTAGAATCTTCGGATTTGTCTCTGTTGCCAGCCAGAAATCCAATATCGATGTAGTGAACCTTGTTCCTGGCTGGCGTAAAGACCGTAACCTGGCTAACTCTAAACTTGCAGTATCCGAGGATTTCCATCAAATCATCTACTAACGACATACCAATCCATTACCTGCAAGTCTTTTATGGATGAGCAATATATCTGTGAATAAGGAATTGAGACACAAATCATGCCAAATACCCTAAACAGGGACACCTATTTATGACAGACAACCGGAAAAGGTACCATTAACATAGATAACATTGATATAGAATGAATGACCAAACAACCAAAAATGGTCATACCTAAAAGTCGTTCAAAAACTATCTCCTCGTGTAGTTGTGTGTCGTGTTGACGTCTCCCTTACATCATACAGTCAAAAAACAATATATTGTGAACCGCCCATATTCTTCCTGTCAAAACCATATATGAGATTACATTAGCATCCTTACAACCTAACAGGTTTTAATCATGCGAAGCAATGAAAGATTGATAAGCCAAAAAAAGAAAAAGGTAAATCGTAATGTACATATATAGCTGCAACACGGTTCCTATAAAACAAAAAAAATAAATCACTGAATTACCTCGGGCCATTGAACGGTTGCGTCTATGATTTTGATGTAGACCACTATAGGCTGCTACTTCCCGTTCAGCATATGGTTAGGCTGTCAAATACCTCTAGACACCAACTATAGTTTAATTCACTTATAAATGCTTCATCTCATGTTTTTATTGATCTCACAAAGTGTGAAAAATGCGGCCAAGTATTTAGTACTTATATAGGTGACCCTATGACATAAAATCTGTTGTTAAAGGCCCTAGTGTCCACAAAAGGTTCATTGCAATTCAATGAGCAAGAAAAGACAGCACTGTGTTTCATGGAATCATGATAAAGCAAGTTGCTTTCGACAAACACCTATGTCTGGGATGCCAAAGTCCAATTTATCGTAAAGTTAAGTCCAAAATAAGTTGACTGCTCATATCATGGTCTTTATAAGTGCAGATCAGCTACTACTACATATTATTTAGCAGCATACAGATGAAACATCCTTACTTAACAGGCAGATTGAATGAAATAAATCTTATAAAACCTCAAATTATTGCAGTTAAATAAAAGGCGTACTTACATGCATAGTATGCGTCTTTCGACCACTTGTAACACCATAAGCAAATACCGTCCCTGCATATTAACATTTCTCACATTAGCTCCAACAACTATTATCTCACTCAATACATTCATTAATGTACATAGTAACTATAGTATCAACAATAACACACACCGTTTATGCCTTCCATAGCAGCTTTTATAACAGGTACAGCAGCTGCATCGTACACTTCCTGAGTCTCCGAATACTCTCCAAAAACTTTATCTGCCATAGAAATCTGACCTATTTTGCGTGAATGGCGCGTCCTTCGAATACAGCAAGCACGTTTACATAGCTGATCATCGGCGTCTGTATATCAATGAAAAGAAGTATTAATATGGTTCGACATGAGTAAGTAAACTGAACATGACATTTTCGTTCTTTACAATATATGTATCTTACCTCATCCGCAACACCCTTTCGTCGGTCTTTTTGCAATTCCACTCCAAACACGCCAACGGAAACATATTAAGACATGTTATCAGCAAAAGTGACAATACATAATCTGTATGATGAACTGAAAGTAAATGGTCAACTTGTTTGCTCATACCTATAATGGTAATAATTACCATTCGGAAAAGTAAAGGCTGGTCGCTTATCACAATTCTGTAAAGTCGAATTTGAAGGTTAAACACTGGCCTTTTGTTCTTCTTCGCCATATTCATCTTCTAAAACAACTTGAAAAACGCGGCAGACAACCTTTTTTTGTCACACAACCTGCACATACAAAAGACGCCAGTTAGTATGCTTTGCAAAGACCGATAAACAAATAAAAATATTTCATAAAACACAAAGGAAAGCATAAATATTATTGCAGTTTGCAGCAGGCCTGAACACTCCATTTATACCACCGAAAATGTGTTATAAAAACAGGCCAAACACTCCTGCACTGCTACTATTGCAGCAGACTAAAAAATAGCCCACCTCCGCACTTAGATGTGTCTAATGCAGGAACATCATAATTACTTCAATTGGATGTGATCATTGGATTGTTTCAAAAAGCAACACAGTATGTATAGTTCCTAGAGAAATCGAATCGATATGATAGCAACCCAAAAACAAAGAAAAAATATATTAACTGAATAAATGGTCCGAATGAACGTAGTGTATAAAAATGAAAATGTACATAAGACTTTTACCGTATCCAACTTCCTTTAGGTAATAGCAGGTCGCGTCAATACCAATAAACCGCATCAGCAGCTGCAGCTAGAAGTATAGACAAACCACATGTACATGACCCATTGTGAGGCTCACATTGATTGGCCCATCACCCAAATCCGGACGTACCCCACTCACACTGCTAAGCTGTCAACATAGGCATGGTCAAAACAAGAAAATGATGCTCAGCGCCAGAAGCAGGCAGCATATCTACAAAAAGAACAGACCCAATGTTAGTTAATCAGCATACCGAAACACGAAAGGCAAAAACACAAATAAGACATATGCAAATATATAGCGACTGACCGTCATTAAGAGGAGACAGGGACCCGGTGGTGGTGTCGCTTCGATCTTCAGGCGCAACAGCAAGATCTGAAACCAAATCAATTAATAGAACGCTACAGATACTAAAACAAAAATATTATAGCAAGCATGTAAGAAGATACCCTCGATATGATCGGAAGAACCTGAAAAGACTTGTGCGACACGTTCAACAGGCAACGCAGTGCCACAGGTCCATTGATGAACAACATCTTGACCTGCAAACAGAAACCGTTATGCAAACGTTATCGGCCAAGGTAAGACACAGCTGTTTGAGTTGTTCATTCAATTGTAGGATCTCTTATCAAGGTTTCTAAATTGAATCTGATTTGAAATGAAAATAAGCACATCCTTCAAGATTTGCAGAAACCTTGAAGCCGCTCAGTGAAGTCCTAGCCAAAGAAGTTAAAATAAGTAAAAGCTCGATCCATTTCGACCTATTTTTAACTCAACTCAAGATTGTTTGGTTGATCCAAACCTGTATCCACCAACTACCCAACCCGATCAACCCGGCCATTTGTTATAAAAATATGAATACCAAAAAGTACGACCAATGAATGCGAGAAGATGCAAACTACCTGCGTACTTTCAAGATTTCCTCTTAAAATGGTGATCCGTAGAGGATATTGCACTTTCAAAGCCACCAATAGCTGACAAAAAATACATGTAACGTTAGTCGAAATGGTTCACTAAACTGTTTGTGAACGTAACATCCATTTCAAAATAAGTTACGCTTTTT
The DNA here is from genome assembly GCA_021014915.2 of Artemisia tridentata subsp. tridentata. Taxonomy (NCBI): domain Eukaryota; kingdom Viridiplantae; phylum Streptophyta; class Magnoliopsida; order Asterales; family Asteraceae; genus Artemisia; species Artemisia tridentata. The sequence continues at coordinate 382,594,535 of CP139504.1, read as the reverse complement.
ACTTTGCATTCCTATTAGTGTATAACCATTTTTATTCATCATTCGTCAACATTTTACATCGTAAAATTGCACATACAAAAGTAAGCAATACTGTCAGTGACTAAGTGTCTTTATTATTAAACATGGTTACTGAAATCAGTGTGACAACAAAACCATCTGCCCAACACTACAACAGTGAAAACATAAGAACATGATACGGCAAATATTCAATAGCTAACTATAAGCCAACATAATAATAACAGCACAATAAAAGATTAAAGCAAACAAACCTGAAGAAATTTCATAGATAAGCACTACGGGTGTTTCACATTCATCTTCTCATGAACTGCAAACCGTTCCAAATTAAACTTAAAATTATCATGTCGTGTAAACTTAATATGAGTATTATTTCAAAATCGGTAAACAAACATACCCACATGGCTAGCTGAATTTTTGACACTACTGGTCCTTCTTCTTCTGATTCTGCATCATTTATGCAACAACCTTAAAACATAAAGAAAACAAAATAAATTCCAAATAATGAAAACATAAACTATTTTTTTTTTTTTTTTTTGAACTATAGAAAACATAAACCTAAGACCCCTGGTTTTTCTTATATAAAATAGATATTTAATTTCATACCTGCGGGTTGCAAAATCCAACCGGAACCAAAGGGCTTCTTTTCCTCATCGAATCGCCAATCAACTTTTTATCACAATCACGTAATACCAAGTCAAAACCCTAATCACACAAACTCATCAAAATTCAATTATCAAAAACACAAAAATCAAATCAATAATCAAAGAGTTAAAGAAAAATAACCACGTATCTAGTGGCGCACCATCATAGCCTTTGCTGTGGGAAATTTTGGAATCGGATTTTGTTTGAGACGAAAACTCTGGAAAGTGGAAGAAAGTGGCGCCTCATCTAGGGTTACACCAAGTTTATCTCATTTGATGGGTTAAACAACAGCGATGGATGAATGGAGGCAGGCTATGGATGACAATGGGCTGGACACACAAAACAGGCTAACCCAGCGGCTGGGCTTTTGGCGGGAAAATGCAATAGTACCAAACGACAACGTTTTTTTCGTGTTTTAATAAAACTTATATTGAGACGAAAACTCTGGAAAGTGGAAGAAAGTGGCGCCTCATCTAGGGTTACACCAAGTTTATCTCATTTGATGGGTTAAACAACAGCGATGGATGAATGGAGGCAGGCTATGGATGACAATGGGCTGGACACACAAAACAGGCTAACCCAGCGGCTGGGCTTTTGGCGGGAAAATGCAATAGTACCAAACGGCAACGTTTTAATCGTGTTTTAATAAAACTTATAATATGCATATTCAATTACATCTTTCTTCCGCTTTTTGACCGTGGGACACAACTTCGGACTTGACTTTTGTAGTTTTTTTTTTTTTTTTTTTTCTTTTTTTTTAAGAAAAACTCACTGTGATACAAATATAATGGCTTATGAAAGTTAGCCAAGCTTTGGTCGTGTTTCATCTTTTTCAAGGTTAGCATGTTGGAATTATATAACATGACTACTCATAAATATAAACAATAAATATTAATGTTAGACTACATAATTCCCCATGGGTATGATTTATTATTCAAGCACAATATATAGAGTACAAAACATAATCCCTAACCCTAATGGACCCAAACCTATTTATGAGCGGTGAAATCGCGAAAACTCGGACTGAAGAAGAAAACTAAGAAATAAAAAAAAAACAATAAATCAAAATAAAATGGGATAACCCAAAGTATCCTAAGGATAAACCAAAGTATCCCAACCAGTCGTCTCGGGAATAAGAACCCTAGATTCAACACCAACAAAAGTCATCTCCGGGAATAAGAACCCTAGATTCGACACCAACAAAAGTCGTTTCGGAAATTAATACCCTAGATTCGACATAAAAAAAACAAAAAAACAAACAATTAAACAAATTTTTAGTATTAAAAACAAATAAATATTTAGCCGAACATCATGAACAAATCTTTAGTGAACATCGTGTTCATTATGTCAAGCAGCTTCATAAATTGTGGTGTTTTCTTCCTTTGTTTATTTATGACGCACGCTCACCAAGAATCGGATGATGGGTCTCCTTCTGATCCAATAGTCTTCGAATATATATGTTGGCTAAGAATACTAACGAATGATGTGTCCCTCAATTAATAAAGGGATCGGCTGTTTGATGTGTTTTTGTGATTAGGGTTTGACGGGGTGGTTTAGGGGAGGCGGCTCAACATAGCCATTTAGGTTTGAGGATCAGACCCGCTTTGATTCCTACATAATTCCCCATGGGTATGATTTATTATTCAAGCACAATATATAGAGTACAAGACATAATCCCTAACCCTAATGGACCCAACCCACAAGTCAGGCTTGAGCCTATTTATTCACTAATAATTAAGTATACATGCGGAAGCGTATAAGATCATATAATATGTAAACTAATTAACCAAACATAAATAGTATGCGTACCTTATGATTCTAGCCAAACAAGAATCAATTCCAAGCAATCAACCTTATGAACCCTAATTAGGGTTTATGTAGATTATTGGAATTACCCCTTACCTTTTTGTAATTCAATCCAAGATACAACCAATAGTGTGATTGTACCACATTCTTGTACACACGTACTATAACAGATTAAAGTAATGCTAGTTAAAGAACACAAATCAAAACCAAACACTTTATTTTTTTATGAAAAAATCGATCAAACCCTAAGAGGGTGTTAGCTTTGATCGAACAAAGAAAAGAAAACAAGAAAACAATTTTAGGGATAATTGTGTGTACAAGAGTTGTAAAACCAATCACCCTTGAATTGTTTATATAGTGTAAGTAACTTGGAGGACAAGTTGGTGTAGGATTGGGCAAGCCCAATCCCCCACCGATCGGCCAAGCATCCCAAAGAGGGATTCAGAACCTTCTCGACTTTCCAATTATTTACTCTATAATTCTTTCCTTTTATTAGTTAACGGTCGTTAGTCATTATCCGTTAAATACTAACGGTCGTTACATATTTGTGTAATAAATAATTAAATACAACATTTTATATTTAATTATTACTCTTTAATTCTCATACGTAAAGTGTGCAATCCCGTGATCTCGAGTTCGATCCTAACACACATCTACTAATTTATGTCTATAAAACTAACAGCTCCCACTTGGACATATTTTAATAGTGTGATCACATCGGTTGGCGTCTAGCAACACGCCGATGCCTCTAGTACGATCTCGAGTAAGGTCTCCTGAAAAAACCTTTTAATGATTCATCATTATTATTATCCTTTTGTTACTAATACCACGTTAAATAAAGATATGGATCTAAGTCATTCTGTATTCAACTATTCTGTTTCTCGTTGTTTGTGATTGAGCAACATTACCAAATCTTTTGAACATATTCAAGAGAGATCTTGGGTGTGGCCACGCAAATATGTTGTCAACCCTACGAGGGGCCCAGCAGTATTAAACTTCAAATTTGAAGGAACAAATTCTATCTTGACTACAAGCATAACCCATGAATTTTGTAACACTTCCGAAAACAATCCTTATGACTATCAGTTACGTGTAGCGTTAAATTGTTCCACAGAATGCACTACATTCATAACAGTTATCTGGTATCTCAAGTATGAGGATAACTATTCATGATTTACTTAATAACAATATCCATAAAGTAACATCATGTAGTTTGGGATAAGTCATATATTCAATTCATTGAATATCATGTGAATTTGTATGTCAACACATCAATATACTTTCAAGTATATTATACCGAAACTCACATTTGTCTTAATTTAATGATATTCCCATATCATTAATTGACAACGGACGATTTAGAATAACTAAATTATTTATGGATTAAACATGCAAATATATGACACAATTTATTATTAATGAAAATAAACGTACCAAGTACTTAAATTCATAAATAATAAATGCTTAACATCCTTTATCCAAATACTAAATAGATCAATGCATGAAAATTCTAGTTGATGAATTATGTCTCAAGCTATGACAATCATACTTGTTGACAAGACATAAATCAAGCAACTTTGATCTATCAGAATTTTGAGAATACTTATTTCAAGAATTTCAACTGGTGAAGTTTTTGTATGTGTGCATTCAAATAATTTGATATTGCCACATAATACTTCATAAAGTGTGTGACATCCTCAACAACCAATTTATGATAATTAAACTTTCAAATATTTTTAAAGCTTAAAGTATTCTTATTCTTTAATGTATAGTGCAACTATGCTCTTAGTTAAGCATAAATAGTACACATGGCCATTAACAAGGATGAAATCCTCCCATGACTAGTGTAACACCCCAACCCGACAAGGGTAAAGATATCACAATAATGGATTCACATCAGATCAAAACAAAGCATACATTTTCAGTAATACAAAAATCTCAAGGATTACAAATGAAATACTGAAACTACAAGGTTACAATTGCGAACTTCCAAAAACAACTACTTCTAAATTATGATATCTTCTAGTCAACTCTAATCCAGAATAGCTATTCAATCTTCTAAGTCCAAAGGTATGCTCTCCACTCATTCCCAGCTTCCTACTAAAACCTGCCGCAGGAAAAGAAATGCGGCTGAGCTACGAGAGCTCAGTGAACAGATATAATGATAACAAAACAGTAATAGAGAGTAGTACAAATAAAATCAAGAATACAGATCATACCGATACAAATCAAAGCGAAAGGAGTAGGGAACGGAATAAGGACAAAAGGAAAGAAATAAGAAAAAGGAAACAATAAAGTTATAGAATAAGGGAAAAAAACAGAAATCTGTCACGAGCCCAGATAACAGATTATACCATAGCATAACAATATAATAAAACAAACCTGTGTAGAGTGATCAGCTCTCAGACAATGTGAAAGACGTGTATCACACAAACCATCAGTCACCAGATATAATAAACAGAAGCAGATAACAGATATCAGATCAAATCTAGAGTGCACCCATACGCCCCACAGACAATCAATAATCGTAATCATAATGGCCATAGCAGATAATAAATAAGGGACGGAACAGGTCATCACTCTCCTGCCCTAGAGTCATGTCAAAGGTGCGTCAATGACATGGACATGAAACCCTCATGCCTAGTGATTGGCTCGGACATCAGACTGTAGGTCAAAGGTCAGATGTTCTATCAAAATAATCAAAGGTCATATCTTAAGGGTACATGGCAAAAGGTTCATGTCAAACAGTTTAGAAATAAATGTCAAAGGTTCCAATCAAAGTTTATCAGATTAAGTTTTATATCAAAGTTTAAGTTCAGATTAAAAGGATTATATCAAATGGTTCAGAAGATTATATCAAAGGTTCATAATTAAGAGTTCATTGCAAAAGTTCATTTTAGAATTTCCTGTCAAAAGTTCATTGAAAGCATTCCTTTAAAATAACTTATTTTTCTCAAAACATTTCCAAGTCACAATTAAAAGGTTTTCACATAACAGATTCTTATATCAGAGGTCGTAACAAAAGGGAATCATGAAAAAGGTTCAAAGCAAAGAGGATTATAATAAGGACATCAATTCAGAAGTAAAACAAGTCAGAACATGAAAGAGATCATAAAGGCTCACAAAACAAAGGAATCACACGGAAGGTTCACAAACAGAAGGGAACATAGCAATGGTACAGGGAATCCTAATAAGGAAAATGAAAAAAACTGAATAAAAGGGAATGAAACGCCCTTACTGAAAAAGGACAGAATATCTGTACCTTATTAGCAGTGCATAAAAATAAACAAGCACATGAATACTGAACAGATCAAGGCTTCTCCTTCTTCGCACCTAAAGGAGTAGAAGACGGAATTACAAAGGATTCCAATTCAGATTATTACTATTTCAGGTTAAGTTAAACCCTTATTCAAAGATTATTTTGGAATAATGATATATTTTATCAAGTTACAAAAGTCTAGGTTTAATTATGACATGTTTACATAGTTTAGGGTTCTAGTTGTAATTCCATTAATTTAATGGTCATTTGTGAAAATACCGCAAGTTACAGAATTATACCCTCATTTTATTCAGAATTACCTTTTATTCCCTTAAGTTTCACAACTTACAGATTACACCCCTTTAGTTGCATAATTTACAAAACCAACCTTATAATTACATAATTTACAAATTAAGCCCTACAATATCCATATTTACCAACCAAGTATATTATATTTCAAATTTACAGAATATACTATCAGAAGTTAGTGCATTACAGATTAGACCCCTCAGAATTCAGAATTTACATATTTAGTCCTTTAGGTTTACAAAACATATATATTAAATCATAATTTCATAACAATTACATAATTAGCCCAAAAATCCTCAAAATTACACAACAACCTTTTTATATCAGTATTAACACAAAACAACTTCAGAATTTCAGATTTACAATTTTGGTCCCTCACTTTTAAATTATTTCCATTCGAAACCCTAATTTGCCAATAATTCATTATTATGCAATATTTACACTTAGGACCCCAAAGTTATATTTTTCTCACATTCTTACAGATGTATATGATCTTACAAAAATATCCCAGAAGTTTCAAAGTTGGCAAAACAGGTCCTTTTACTTTTATCTTTAAATCGGTAAGACTTTTTAACAACAAATACAAACCCTACTTTTCACCAATCATTGAACTATCATTAACTCATCCTTAAAACACATTAAATGATCAGATATTCATCCAAGAAACCAAACCCTAGTACCCACGATTTCCATTTTATTTTATTTCTTTGTTTTCATGAAATCCGATTATAACAATAATTCACCACGTTAATTTTAGGCCTATAAAAATCAAAACCATATTTTTCCCAGATCATATGACTCACAAGGAACCCACGAAAAATAAATAACATGCCCAGAAAATTCGTTTAACATATATTTCATATTTACGTACGTTTTAGACATTAAAATTACAATAACTTGATTTAGGCTATTATAATTCGATCTATCATTTTTCACAGGTCTAATACATCATAGGAGGTCTAAATAAAATAGCTATCATGTCCAGAAATTCAGATTTCATATTATTGTGATTTACGTGTTTTATGACCATTATATTATCATACGCATAATTTAGCATGCATGCTTCGATTCATACAATTTATATGAGTTATATAACATCTAAAGATCACTGGAAAATTGTCATATTAATTTTAAAACGTGTGATTAGGTCGTATGGATTATTACCTTGTTTTTGAGCAATTCGACAAGAAATCAAGAACAAGAACGAACCAAGGAGAAAACGCAGCAACCCCTAATTTTCCTAGCTTCCTTGAACCTCCAATAACACCAGAAAATTTCTTGTTCAATCCCAGAATTCGTGAAGAAGCCATGGTCGAATTATTTTGTTGCGCTAGGGTTTGTTATGGTTTATACGGTTTTGTTTTTAGATAGAAAATAAAAGAGATATGTTTTATCTTTTAAAACCGGCCTATGGGGGGGGGGGGGGGGGGGGCAAGGATCAGAAATTTCGGCCCATGATATCAAGAATATATTTGGGTTGATTTTGTTATCCTTTCCTTAATTTATTTCTTTATTTTATTTAATTAAAAAGAATTAACAATATATTTAGTTAATTGTATAAATTCGGAATTTAAATAACTAATGTGCATGATAATTTTTGATCATTGAAAATGATGTAACATTGTCCCAGAAATTATTTTGTTTCAGATATAGTTAGATTTCAGAAGTTTTGGAATTATTTCGGGATTTTATAAATTGTTTAATAAGGTTTTATATTATCAGGGGTAATTTGGTAATTTTACAGGTTATCTGAATTTCAGGTATTACAACTTCTTCCCCACTAACAAAAAAATTTCGTCCTCGAAATTTGTAGAAAGCAGAAGGAAAAGAGAAAGAGCAGAAAACAAAACAAGACATACCAGATTAAAACGAGAATTGAGGTGAAACGAAGCAGGAACACAACTGACGGTGAAAAGACATATGAAAGATTTGTTTCTCATGACTCGAACTTGTAGATCCCAAGATTGTTTAAGATCCTCAGAACAGACATAACATACTGAATCCAGATCAAAAGAATAACATACCAAACGTAATAGATGAAAATCAGATTCTCTCGGGAGAGACAAAGAAATACATAGGATTTTGACGGATATGCCGTTCACAGAAATTGATTAGACAAATCAGATTAGAACGTACAGGAAATAGATTATTGATAACATCAATTGGCAGAAAGTTCTACAATGGAACCTAAGATAGTCATTAGAAGTACAGAGGTCAGCAAAACGCGTGACGAGAATCCAGACGTATCAATTCGCATAACGGTGAAAGCAGATTGCGCGTATAGGTAGAATGAACTTAAAGTCTCACTAACGCAGACGATCTCAACCAGTTATCAGAATTTCTAAAGCTTCTAAGACACTTCTCGAAATATCCTATGCCCACAACAAGTGCACGTTATATGATGTAAGTATTATCACGTTGGCCAGACGTCATAATACTGGCATCATATAAATATGCCCTCATGATGGTCATATTTTATCTCAAGTTGTGAACAGAATAACTTATCTTAATCCACCTAGTCTTCCTACGGTCTCAGAGTTCATCAAAATCGAATACTCTAACTAAGAGGAGGACGGATCACTCGAAAGAGTTAACGGAAGTCCCAGAATGTCTATCAGAATTTGGTACTTCGCTAAAAGCATCAGGTCATCCTTCATTCGTCCAAATTCACACAACAAAACCATCGTCCAACATACGCAGACTGAACACAGAGCGGAATTACTAATAGGGAACCTAAATCATTCAAAGGGTTTTATCATCAGGTAACCGAAATTTAAAATAGGTCAAGAGGAAATGAATTACGTCATCCACAGCTTCATCCATCACATAATTAATTCTTCCAAACACAAACGTTCACTTCAGAATTTTCTTCCATTCAAAATCATGATCTCAATTTCCATTCTCAAGTCTGCTTCTGCTCTCAATTCATCTTAGTACAACTAAAATGGATAAAGAAGCAAGACTGCGAGTCTTGGACAGGTCTACTTGCACAGTTCGAAATTCGCCAACTCAGACTGCTGTCGTCACCGGATGCCTGGTAGTGGTGTCTGTTACAATCTCTGAATGCCAATCAAATCTACTCGTCCAGAACAAAGGTCATTCCATTTAATACGAAGATGGTCTACATGTTCCTTGTTCGTCTCAGAGCAAAAACATGCCGTCATACTATGACAATTGTCCAAATACTTGTGAAAAACATGATTCATATTAGCCAATACAATTGGCATTATTTAAAACTCATGATGGTCACAATGAGTACGGAAACAGTTTTCATGAAATGTTTCGGGGAAAACTTCACATCTAATTCACATAACCAATCTTTACGAATAAAACTGAAATACTTTACGGAAGTTGCTCTCAGTTAGCCATCTCCTATCTTAGGAGTTCTTGTGGTTGCTTCATCAGTCCTTCAAACATTAAATGAGGTCGTCTGATACAGAATTTACAAAGATAGAATAATTTAATCATTTATACGCGCCAATGAAAAGGGATTACTGTTAGAATTACGGTTAGGTTTACGATAGTTGGTATGCTGACGCAAAATTTTCTCTTTCTTCCTCATAAATTAATAGGGGTATTCAAGGGAAACACTGAGGGGGAACAAAAACATATCTCATCAGCTTCTTCAATCTTTCAACTTCGATAGCATCATGGTTTGTCAACTGAGATCGGTTCAGAGTCAATTCTACTTCTCAAACAGGAAGGAAAACCCAAGAATTTCATCAGAAAGCACCGGAAAATTTGTACCACAAAACTTTCAATGCCAACGCTTTCTCGGGTAGATACTGTTAGGTATCAGGGAAAAATGAAGATCAAATAAGAACGGGGTAAGTGTTTCCATAGCAACATTAATCTTATCAGATTTGAGCGGTTAAAGGTTTTCATAACAAAAGTAGGGGGGATAAATAGGCAAACAATTCAAGGTGTTGGGACCTTATTTAACTATCTAGCACAAGTGCCAGGTAGGTTGCGAATTATCGGCAATACGAACATCGTATACTGTCAAAATGAGGCGTATGAAATATCAGTTATCAGCATCATCATGCTCAGTTAACAATTTCATACAGAGATGGTGTTTGCATCAAATCCTTCCAAAGGAAAACTGATTGGCAAATTAAGATTCATCATTCAAGGGAGGGAATAAACTTCTATATCTGAGGTTAATAATCACCAGAGTTCTAATGGGAGTAGTAATAGATTTGCAAGACAGAATAGTATCAGGTGCTACTTTTACATCAAGTATGGGTAATGGATTTAGAGAATGGGTGAAACACATTAGGGTTAAATGACCTTCGAAATGATCGGAGAAAATATCAACTGTTTATCAAACAGATCGGAAGTGAAGGTCAAAATCAGGTAGTGGCAGCAAAAGTTTAACAATCGGTAATCATGGCAAGGGTTCCAAAAATTGTTTCAAACGCCAAAGGTGAGACGTAGGAGGATAGTCGTCAGTACTAAATGGTCAGTCCATCAATCCTTATAAGAATAAAATCAAGGTTACTATCAAAGAAAGACGGATCAACAAGGAATAATCTTATCGTTCAGAATGAGAAGGAAAATATTTTACACTCGTGGTTAAACACCACAAAACTTCTCATGGGAACAGGGATGGTTAAGACGAAATCAAATAGTGTCAGAAGATTTATAGAACAGCATGTACCAAGTATATCGTCGCCATAAGGGTTCTCAGAATGCCCGAAGGGGCATTAGAATGATTAACAGAAGGTTCTGAGGTCGGAGTGGAAATCGGAAGGCAAGGATCAAATAATGCCAGATAATTACTACGCAATTTCCAATGCTTCAGATTTTATTTAGGTTTCAATTCTTAGGTGGTGCAAGACATAAGCTCTAAATATCCAAATGTGATTTTAACCAAAAGCAAGACACGAATCAGAGTGGTGCGGAAGCAAGATACTTAAGCAAATGACTTATAGTCTACCCATTCCTCACTGGTCAGAATTTAAGATCCTATAGGGAACTCTTAAAGCAAATTCTCAAAGGTTGTCCTACGAGCGCCTACAGTGGAAACTTAGTGGTCCAGACTTCACAGGTCAAGGGTAAATGTATTACGAGTCGCAGCCTGTGAGTCTCTGATACCATAAATTGTAACACCCCAACCCGACAAGGGTAAAGATATCACAATAATGGATTCACATCAGATCAAAACAAAGCATACATTTTCAGTAATACAAAAATCTCAAGGATTACAAATGAAATACTGAAACTACAAGGTTACAATTGCGAACTTCCAAAAACAACTACTTCTAAATTATGATATCTTCTAGTCAACTCTAATCCAGAATAGCTATTCAATCTTCTAAGTCCAAAGGTATGCTCTCCACTCATTCCCAGCTTCCTACTAAAACCTGCCGCAGGAAAAGAAATGCGGCTGAGCTACGAGAGCTCAGTGAACAGATATAATGATAACAAAACAGTAATAGAGAGTAGTACAAATAAAATCAAGAATACAAATCATACCGATACAAATCAAAGCGAAATGAGTAGGGAATGGAATAAGGACAAAAGGAAAGAAATAAGAAAAAGGAAACAATAAAGTTATAGAATAAGGGAAAAAAAACAGAAATCTGTCACGAGCCCAGATAACAGATTATACCATAGCATAACAATATAATAAAACAAACCTGTGTAGAGTGATCAGCTCTCAGACAATGTGAAAGACGTGTATCGCACACACCATCAGTCACCAGATATAATAAACAGAAGCAGATAACAGATATCAGATCAAATCTAGAGTGCACCCATACGCCCCACAGACAATCAATAATCGTAATCATAATGGCCATAGCAGATAATAAATAAGGGACGGAACAGGTCATCACTCTCCTGCCCTAGAGTCATGTCAAAGGTGCGTCAATGACATGGACATGAAACCCTCATGCCTAGTGATTGGCTCGGACATCAGACTGTAGGTCAAAGGTCAGATGTTCTATCAAAATAATCAAAGGTCATATCTTAAGGGTACATGGCAAAAGGTTCATGTCAAACAGTTTAGAAATAAATGTCAAAGGTTCCAATCAAAGTTTATCAGATTAAGTTTTATATCAAAGTTTAAGTTCAGATTAAAAGGATTATATCAAATGGTTCAGAAGATTATATAAAAGGTTCATAATTAAGAGTTCATTGCAAAAGTTCATTTTAGAATTTCCTGTCAAAAGTTCATTGAAAGCATTCCTTTAAAATAACTTATTTTTCTCAAAACATTTCCAAGTCACAATTAAAAGGTTTTCACATAACAGATTCTTATATCAGAGGTCGTAACAAAAGGGAATCATGAAAAAGGTTCAAAGCAAAGAGGATTATAATAAGGACATCAATTCAGAAGTATAACAAGTCAGAACATTAAAGAGATCATAAAGACTCACAAAACAAAGGAATCACACGGAAGGTTCACAAACAGAAGGGAACATAGCAATGGTACAGGGAATCCTAATAAGGAAAATGAAAAAAACTGAATAAAAGGGAATGAAACGCCCTTACTGAAAAAGGACAGAATATCTGTACCTTATTAGCAGTGCAGAAAAATAAACAAGCACATGAATACTGAACAGATCAAGGCTTCTCCTTCTTCGCACCTAAAGGAGTAGAAGACGGAATTACAAAGGATTCCAATTCAGATTATTACTATTTCAGGTTAAGTTAAACCCTTATTCAAAGATTATTTTGGAATAATGATATATTTTATCAAGTTACAAAAGTCTAGGTTTAATTATGACATGTTTACATAGTTTAGGGTTCTAGTTGTAATTCCATTAATTTAATGGTCATTTGTGAAAATACCGCAAGTTACAGAATTATACCCTCATTTTATTCAGAATTACCTTTTATTCTCTTAAGTTTCACAACTTACAGATTACACCCCTTTAGTTGCATAATTTACAAAACCAACATTATAATTACATAATTTACAAATTAAGCCCTACAATATCCATATTTACCAACCAAGTACATTATATTTCAAATTTACAGAATATACTATCAGAAGTTAGTGCATTACAGATTAGACCCCTCAGAATTCAGAATTTACATATTTAGTCCTTTAGGTTTACAAAACATATATATTAAATCATAATTTCATAACAATTACATAATTAGCCCAAAAATCCTCAAAATTACACAACAACCTTTTTATATCAGTATTAACACAAAACAACTTCAGAATTTCAGATTTACACTTTTGGTCCCTCACTTTTAAATTATTTCCATTCGAAACCCTAATTTGCCAATAATTCATTATTATGCAATATTTACACTTAGGACCCCAAAGTTATATTTTTCCCACATTCTTACAGATGTATATGATCTTACAAAAATATCCCAGAAGTTTCAAAGTTGGCAAAACAGGTCCTTTTACTTTTATCTTTAAATCGGTAAGACTTTTTAACAACAAATACAAACCCTACTTTTCACCAATCATTGAACTATCATTAACTCATCCTTAAAACACATTAAATGATCAGATATTCATCCAAGAAACCAAACCCTAGTACCCACGATTTCCATTTTATTTTATTTCTTTGTTTTCATGAAATCCGATTATAACAATAATTCACCACGTTAATTTTAGGCCTATAAAAATCAAAACCATATTTTTCCCAGATCATATGACTCACAAGGAACCCACGAAAAATAAATAACATGCCCAGAAAATTCGTTTAACATATATTTCATATTTACGTACGTTTTAGACATTAAAATTACAACGACTTGATTTAGGCTATTATAATTCGATCTATCATTTTTCCCAGGTCTAATACATCATAAGAGGTCTAAATAAAATAGCTATCATGTCCAGAAATTCGGATTTCATATTATTGTGATTTACGTGTTTTATGACCATTATATTATCATACGCATAATTTAGCATGCATGCTTCGATTCATACAATTTATATGAGTTATATAACATCTAAAGATCACTGTAAAATTGTCATATTAATTTTAAAACGTGTGATTAGGTCGTATGGATTATTACCTTGTTTTTGAGCAATTCGACAAGAAATCAAGAACAAGAACGAACCAAGGAGAAAACGCAGCAACCCCTAATTTTCCTAGCTTCCTTGAACCTCCAATAACACCAGAAAATTTCTTGTTCAATCCCAGAATTCGTGAAGAAGCCATGGTCGAATTATTTTGTTGCGCTAGGGTTTGTTATGGTTTATACGGTTTTGTTTTTAGATAGAAAATAAAAGAGATATGTTTTATCTTTTAAAACCGGCCTATGGGGGGGGGGGCAAGGATCAGAAATTTTGGCCCATGATATCAAGAATATATTTGGGTTGATTTTGTTATCCTTTCCTTAATTTATTTCTTTATTTTATTTAATTAAAAAGAATTAACAATATATTTAGTTAATTTTATAAATTCGGAATTTAAATAACTAATGTGCATGATAATTTTTGATCATTGAAAATGATGTAACATTGTCCCAGAAATTATTTTGTTTCAGATATAGTTAGATTTCAGAAGTTTTGGAATTATTTCGGAATTTTATAAATTGTTTAATAAGGTTTTATATTATCAGGGGTAATTTGGTAATTTTACAGGTTATCTGAATTTCAGGTATTACAACTAGTATTGAGTGTCATCTCAATTTTATTAGCATCATTGTATGCAAACAACAATATGCTCTTTAAAATTCCGTAAACTTTAATATCTACTGTGTAATGTTTGATGCCTTTCAAACTTTCAAGTTTGTTGGTTATGACAATTTTCACAATAATTGACAAATTATTCATCTATAGAATCTGAAAGTTGTTCCATTAGAATATTCATTACACTAGTTATTTAATAACTTTTTAATTAGATATCAACATTGTCATAACATCTTATAACAATTCGTTTATGTAACATGATGTTCATGAAAAAAATCTTCGATTCATACTTAGATTTTGTTCATATTTTAACTTTCAAAAGATTCGTATCCATTTAGATTTTCTAAATGATATATCATGTTCTATTAGATTTATTTACCGCACATGTTTATAACAATAAACATATATTCCAAGGTTATATGTTTCTCTTCCTAAATCTTTTATATGAAGTTTCATTTCAAATTAAGTCTTAACATTTAACTTATATGAAATGTTACTTCCTATATGTTATACAACATATATGATTCATGAAAATAAACATAATACTACCACTAGCTTTCAGGAATACTTAGGAGTTATCTTATTTTAAATTATAAATCAAAACTTGAATTTAATATTTAAACATAAGACTCATCTCCTAGATGCATGCATTGATCCATACTTGAATTCTTGCATTTTGTACACTTTCAAAGATTATATGAATTCATAAAACTCTTAATTACTTACCGTCCTCGCTTAAGTAATTATAGAAGAAAGAGTTTTATAATCTATTGTCAAATTTCATATTCATGAAAATAAGTATGACAATTACATCTTTGTATATTTAATTTGCTTAGAAAAGAATATTCAATCATAGTTAATTGCTTAAGTATGATTAATAATCTTGTCATAAAACATGCATTAAAATATGTGTACAATATTGTCCATATGATTTCTACACAAAGATTTAAACCATTTTGAAGAAACTCATCTGAGAGGATGATTCGATACACTAAATAGGATGTTAGTCCTTTACAACGAGTGTATGTGATATATTGAGTTAATATGATTAAGTATGTGGAATCTACTTAACCACACTTATAAGGTTATTTGGTTTTGGAAATGGAAAGTAATGCTTTAGTAACGAAAAATGAACATGCAATGTTAACACCAAACGATTCAATATTATTCAAGATAATACGAGTGATCTTTACTATCACTAGGGTTACAAAACATTGAATCTTATGTTTCTATGACTTATGATATTGTTGTGTTTGTTATATGTTCTTAACAGTTATGATCTAAGCACTTAATTAGTCACTATATAGACACATATATCTAGTCTAAGATCTTTCTTTTATAGATCAAGAAAGATCTTTACAATATTGTTATGTCTTGTCGAACACTTGCTAGCTTATCTTATGTGTGTCAGTAACTTAGATACAACATGTATCTATGTACACAACTTGTTACTGATCACTTTGTCCAAAGATATTATCTACCGTATATTCTTGACTTTAGTGTATACTTATCCATCCAGCAAGCAGAATTAACATTCAAAGAGCAGACTTAATTTTGGTACTCACCAGAATTAATCACTAGACTTAACCACCAGACTTAATATTCAAAGACCAGACTTAACCGGCAGACTTAACCAGGTAGCAACCAGACTTAACACTACTGCAACCAGAATTAATCACTTAAGAGAATTTCCCAATACTTAATCTTCAGAATATTTAATTCCCAACAATCCTCCCCTAAACATGTGAAACCTATTCAACATGTTTTCTGAATTAAATGAGGAATTGTGAAGATCTTTCAAATACTTCATAGTCAGACCCTTGATCTGAGCTTTCTTCTGTTCTGTGAGATTGAATATCTTTCTCAGTAACTCATCTGCTTTCTGTTGACTTCAACAATATCAATACACATCTTCAAGCTTCAAACATGACCTAAAAGATGGTACAATTTTCTTGGATGCTTGTTTCAACAAGTGAAATCATCTATCAGCATGCCTTTGCAAGTGATGAACAAACGTAGTGAACTGAAATTTAAATTCTCCATTTGACCTAGATAGAACTTTCTCCTTTTGAATGCTTCATCCCTTCTGAATATACATAATACTCCAGAATCTTGTTCATGAAGAAGAGATTATCAGCTCTATTCTTGTCATTTTCAACCTCTATGTCATCATCTTGTATGCTCTTGTCTTTTCCTCCCTTTCATTGGTTAATCTTCCTTCTTTGGGTTTATTTCCTCCCCTGAGATATTTCCTCCCCTGGATTGCAAATAACATTTCCTCCCCTGTTTGGAAGATCTCTCACAATGTACCAAAATATTTCTCTCCCCATCATCTGATCTATCAATTAGAACTTGTTATCAGACAATGTTGTAAATGTAGCCATCAATTCCTTAAGAGTTTAATTTGCTGACCTCATCACTTTTAGGTGTGTTAACTCCTATGAGAGGTGATTCATGGGACATTTGACTCATGGTCCATCATTTGATGGTTTTTGTGAGTCTCTTTGAAAATCCTTTTTAAGAAACCTTTTGCCATTAGCAGTATGTACATGATTTTATTATGAAAAATCATACTGCTTACAACCATTTTGAAGGGATTAAGTGTATAACAGACACTTAATCAAAATTTTGGTTTAAAGTAACCTCTGGTTGTGTGAGAACCAATGTTTTCAGTTATAAATAACTGCCTGTGTAAATATAAACCTATTCAAAAGGCTTTCTTGACAGGGTTTCCAGCTCATAGCAATTGTTACCTCTAACACAAGTGTTAGATTCACTGTTGCTAGCTGTTCTTTCTATCAGATGTCCTTAGACTTGCTCATTATACTTTAAAAGTATAAAATGATAGAAAGTGAGTTGTATCAGTTACTTTCTGATCAACTAAGTCATCAATTCAATGTGAAATTTCATAATCAGGTTTCAAGAAAGAAGTTTTAAAGAGGTGTAAATTCCCAAACTCTTTCTATCATGAACCTATTATGTCAGCAACTGTATTATCATTCTGCTGCTCACACATTTCACTTGAAACATCCTTTGTGTTCACATGTTCATACCTGAAATTGTTAGTTTAAAACCAAAAGAACAATGTACAAAGCACTTGTCTTATATTAGAATAAACATATGACTAACTGTATGAATAACACAATTCAAATTTGTACTAATTGATAATACTAGCAGTAGAAATCCATTTCATATATACAAAGGCACATAGTTTTAAATAATTGAGGATTAAGCATTCCAATACTTGCTACCAAGTACTGAAACCTTCCAACATCAAAAGCTTTTGTTAGCAGATCCGCAAAGTTGTGTTCTGAAGCAATTTTAAGAACTTGAATTAATCTTTTCTCATTGCAGTCTCTTATAAAGTGATGTCTAATTTCAATGTGTTTTGTTTTAGAATGTTGTACTGGATTTTTAATAATGCAAATTGTACTACTATTATCAATATGAATAACAGTGTTCATAAAATTGTACCCATAGTCAAGAAGTTGGTTTTGAAGCCATAGGACTTGAGCACAACAACTTGCAGCAGCTACATATTCAGCTTCAGTTGTTGAAGTAGCC
The DNA here is from genome assembly GCA_021014915.2 of Artemisia tridentata subsp. tridentata. NCBI lineage: Eukaryota > Viridiplantae > Streptophyta > Magnoliopsida > Asterales > Asteraceae > Artemisia > Artemisia tridentata. The sequence goes on along the minus strand of CP139504.1, from coordinate 382,576,326 downwards.
ACAATTGTTTGCTTCTTACACTGCCATGAGATAAGTCTACACCCAAGGAATTGACATCCTCCAGTTGTTGACTTTCTGTCCAAGCTAGCATCAGCATAATCACTATCCGAAAATGCTACCAAGTCAAAAGGTGACTCTCTAGAATACCATAGTCCCAACCTAGGTTGACCTTTGAGATATCTAAAAATCCTCTTGACTGCTGTTAAATGAGAAACCTTTAGAGTTACTTGAAATCTTGCACAAGCACAAACAGAGAACATGATATCAGGTCTTGATGATGTAAGATACATCAAAGAGCCTATCATAGATCTGTATGTGTGTACATCCACATTTTCTCCATCTAAGTCTTTAAGAAGTGGCTTCTCAGAGTCCATTGGTGTGCTTGCAATTCTTGAATCAGCAAATTGAAATTTTCTAAGTATCTCAGCAACATATTTGTCTTGAGAGATAAAGATTCCTTCTCTTGATTGTTTAACTTGCAGACCCAAAAAGAATGTAAGTTCCCCCATGGAACTCATCTGAAACTTATCATGAGACTCCAGAGTACCCAAAGCAGCAAGGCGCAAACCATGGCTGATAAGCCACCTGCGCTCAGTAATTGAAGATACTAGGTGTGGGTACAGCTCTTCATCATACTCAATACTGAGATTGCGCAGTTTAACTTCCTGCCTCTCCAGCGACCCCTCTACAGCCTTACGAAATTCATCCAATCTAGAGAAGTGAGCGTTCTTGTTAAGCTCCATGTACTTCAAGACCCAAAGACAAGTGGCCTTGTAATCTGTTAACCTAGCACGCTCTTGGCTCACTTGGGCAAGTAATGACATCTTCTCATCAGCAAGCTTCTGGGCATACGCATCTGTTGCCTTTACCTCAACCTGAGCATCAGCCAACTGCGCCTTCAGAAGCGCAATCTCCTCATCTTTCTGCACACAGCGGCTACCTTCACCAGCATACCTTGATTGTAGCTGTGCAACTAAGGAGGCCTGGTGCGCAGCAGCCAAACCTAGCTCCTCTATCAGATGGTCCGTTGACACATCCTCAAATGCCTTCGGCTCAGTCTCTTGGCTCTTCTGCGCAAGATCATCAGTATGTGAGGGACTCGCCTTGGGTGGCGAATTCCCAACACGCGCAGCATCATCATAAGCAGCTTCAACACTGCACGCAAATAACAAAGTTACTCTATAGTATCAACGCGGAATAAAGAACTGAAGATCTAAAGATACAGGTCTCATTACTTACTTGGGGGGAGGAGTTTCAGTCGGCGACGCATCCTCTTCTGATGATGATTGCCTGACAGAGATAAAATGGCGCCTTCTTTTAGATGTACCCGCGCCATCATCACCAGAAGTTTTCTTGCGATTCACCCCTTGGCTAGCCTCCTCGGGCCCACTTTCAGACATGGCAATCCCCACACTCTCTGAAGAGTCTGTGTGCGATGGCTCTACCACAGGGACTTGTACCCCAGGAGTTGGAAAACTGCGAATAGGAATCGCCTCTAAAACAACTGGGGGGGGCATCTTCTGGTTCCTCCAGTACGATCTCCATAGTGCGCCCCGCGGTAGCCTCCAAAAGTGGCTCCTCACCTTCTTTTAAGGGGCGCACTCCTACGGTCACCTGTTTGGGTATCGTCAAGCGCACCACGCTGAATAGATCCATCTCTGCACAACAAACCACAAACAAACACAAAGAGGGTTACAAAAGCTACAATAGTAAAGAGCGCTTACACTACTAAGCGAAGGAGAAGAAAGGACAAGCACCCACCCCGGTTATTCTCATCCAAAAAGGTTGGCACCTCGTCAGGACCTCCGAAGTAGTTGCGACTAATGCCCATATGCACCAAAAACTCTTCTGGGTAAGCGTTGATAGGGATGCGATTGGCATTAATCATTTCCGCATCATCTGCGTTATACGCTCCGGGGATGGGGCGCTCGTCCTTCGGTAATGACCCTTGGGTATAGAACTCAAAATCCCATGGAAATAATGCATCATCAACCCAAAAGAATTTCTCCCTCCAATTCCTAAGTGCGTCTAACTTTTCCGTATAGCACTGCAGTCGCCCTGCGCGCTTGGAAAAGGACACCCACCCGTTTGACCACGACGAGTGATAAAACGCGCGGAACAGATGGATTGTGGGGTTAATCGCCAACAAGCGACAATTTACTTCAAAATTTGTTATTCTTGCTGCACCTATACAGTGCAGTTGGGAAATATGGAGGCGATAGTAGTTTAAAACATTGCACAAGAACAGAGAAATGGGCACACGTTGGTTAGCGAATTCAAAGAAGCGTGTGTATACCCCTACTTTCCATTCAGGGAAGTTCGCTATGGGCGCAGTCGCCACCGGAACCACCGGGTGCAACGCGATCGGGATATAATAATCCGAGGTGAACAGACGAAGTTCGTCCTCGGTTATATCGGATGTAAAGTCGGTTAATTGAAGAACCATGGTTAGAATTCAATGGATTATGCCGCGCACGCACTATTACCTTAAGAGTTGTTAATTTCTTGTTCGCTGTTCAGAGGTTTTAACAATGGTGGCAATGGACGTTTTTACTGTGATAGCCACAGTGAAATGGAGACAACACTTTATATAGGGTTACATGCCCTCATGGATGATTGACATGTGTAACCCACTTGCTCTAATCGTGTGGCTGGGAGATCAAGAGGTGAAACACTTTTTCACCCACCCCTCACGATTTACGAGGGTTATTCGGATTTACTTGGACTAGCTTCATCGTATTGCTTTTAGGCGGGAAACACTTGAAACTTCCCCGCTACGCATTCTGGAATATTTTTTCGCTACAATTGTTAGTCTAGCATCCACAGTTTCACCTTGCGCATACTAGACTGGGGGGACATGATGACGTATAGTCCGCACTCGGGTCACGAACCCGACCAATACTCAAGCCCATCACGCGTGGGCTATCACGATACAGGTTTGGGCTTACAACGGCCCAAATCCGAAATCTATTATTGGCCTTGATATAGGATCTCTTATTTACGGGATAAGGATCAATGGACCGAATAAGGAGGGATACGCCGAAGAGTAAGGAACACGAAACCAACAAGGATTTCGTGTGTATATAAAGGGCATCTCGGCTCTCATTAAAGGTATCATATCATAACCCTAACTCTTCACTAAAACCCTAAAACCGATTACTTACTCTCACGTCGGAGGATAATCGTGGGAGACAATCCCACGATAAGCCTAACGGTGTTTTTTGTTCTCTTAGTGCGCAGGTCTCAAGTATTAAGATCCAATTGATACGGGAACAGGAATCCAAACAAGGAACGCCCAACTTTTGTATCAACACATAAGCTTCTCAAACTCCAAACACATCTCCTTCCTTGTAGATCCAAAGATGATATCATCCACATACACCTGAACTAGCAAAAGATCACTCTTGTGCATCTTGATGAATAATGTCTGATCTATCTTGCCACTTTGAAATCCATTCCTTTTTAAGTAGGAAGCCAGTGTTTCATACCAAGCTCTTGGTGCCTGATGTAGGCCATATAGAGCTTTTACAACTTTGTACACTTTGTCTGGATTGTCAGGATCAATGAAACCAGGAGGTTGTGAAACATAAACCTCTTCTTCAATAGTACCATATAAAAAAGTACTATTGACATCCATTTGATAAACTGTGAAGCCTAAAAATGAAGCATAAGCTAAGAAAAGCCTAATTGCCTCAAGTCTTGCTACTGGAGCAAAAACCTCATCATAGTCTATCCCTTCTTGTTGTGTGTACCCTTGGGCTACTAATCTAGCCTTATTCCTAATCACTATTCCCCTTTCATCCCTTTTATTCTTGAAAACCTATCTAGTGCCAATTACCTTTTCATCTTTAGGTAAATCAACTAGCACCCATACCTTCTGAATCTTAAACTGAAGAAGCTCCTCTTGCATAGCTTCCACCCAGCTTGAATCATCTAGGGCTTTAAGAATGTTCTTTGGTTCTGACTGAGAGAGAAAACATACAAACAAGCAAGAGTTTGAAAACTCATGCTGCTTTGAAGCATAAAGGGCATCAAGAAGCACTTGTTGGTCTGAAGACATCAATTGTTGTCTTGTCTTCACACCTGATTATACATATCCAATCACATTTTCCAAAGAGTGGACTTTGTAAATCCTTGTGTGTGGTGTAGAAGGAACTTGATAATCAGGTGGGAGATTGCTCAAATCCATCTCATCTTCTGTTAATTCTGCTTCTTCTGTTAATTCTGTTTCAACAGCATTATCAACAGCATAACTATTTTCTTGTTCCTTTGTTCCATCTTCCTTGTGTTCATCTTCAACATCTTCTTTAGCTTTACCAGAAGAGGATTCACCATTTATTGAAGTTGAATCCACACTTGTACTTGACCATATTGGCATCATCACATAATCTTGATTTGTCTCCTTTTCTAACCTTGCCTCATCTGATGTTTCATCAGCTTTTGAACCTGAAAATTCATTAGTTTCTACAACAATAGGCACATAATTCATTGAATGGGTTAGAGTCTCAAGATCAAATAGCCATTTCGGTCCTTGACCTTCTACATTGAATTTATGCTCTAAAAATTCCACATGCAGGTTTTCCTCTACTTTCTTAGTTCTTAAGTTGTATACTCTAAATGCTTTACTATTGAGAGAATATCCAACTAAGAATCCTTCATCTGCTTTACCATCAAATTTTTCTAGATGGTCTAAGGTATTCAGAATTGTCACATGACATCCAAAAAGTCTAAGAAATCCTATTGCAGGAGTTCTACCTCTAAAAAGTTCATATGATGTCTTATTTTGAGGCTTGACAACTAAAACTCTATTCTGGACATAGCAAGCAGTGTTGACTGCTTCAGCCCAAAAAGTGATAGGCAACTTAGAGTCAGCTAACATAGTTCTAGCAGCTTCTATTAGTGTTCTATTTTTCCTCTCAGCAACACCATTCTGTTGTGGAGTTCTAGCAACACTAAATTCTCTCCTAATACCTTTTTCTTTGCAGAAATCATCCATAACTCTATTCTTAAACTCTGTCCCATTATCACATCTAATGACTTTTACTTTCTTGTCTACTAGGTTTTCTATCTCTGTAATGAATGTCTTAAGAATGCTTAGGTGTCTCATCCTTAGAACTTAAAAAGAAAACCCATGTAAATCTACTATAGTCATCAGTAATAACTAGACAATATCTCTTATGCTGCATACTTCTAACATTTGTAGGACCAAATAAGTCCATATGAAGACTAAACAATGATTGATTGATAGAGTTAAAAATCTTGGGCTTACAAGTGGCTTTGTGTTGTTTGCCTTTAAGACAAGCAATGCATGTTTGGTCATTTTCAAATCGTTTTTGAGGTAAACCTCTTACCAAACCATTCTTAACAATCTGATTTATGGTTTTGAAGTTAATGTGACCAAGACTCCTATGCCATTTAAGTGACTCCTCTAATGTAGCTTTTGCAAGTAAACAAGTAAGTGCCTCTTTAGGAACAATGTTCTTCATGTCAACACTGTACATATTGCCTTTTCTAGGAATTTTAAGAAGTACTTGACTTTCATCAGGCATCTTAAAATCAGGAGAAAGCACAAGACATTCAGTGTCACAGAAAAGAACTTTGTTCTTTTTGTCACACATTTGTGAGACACTAAAGAGATTATACTTAAGTTCTCTTACAAAGTATACATCTTCAAAGTCTAAATTTCCAGTTTTAATGGTACCTTTACCGGAAATTTTGCCACCAACACCTCCTCCAAAGGTAACATAGCCTCCATCTATTGATTGAAAATATGAGAGATAAGACTTGTTGTTTGAACATCCACTATCTGAGTATCCTTGATCTTCTTGTTTATCAGATGAATGTTCCTGCACAGTAATAAGGAGTATTAGTTTCCTTTGGGGACCCAAGCCATTACTGACTTGGATCTGCCTCTTGCATCAATGAAATGTAATCTTTTGAGAACAGTTGATGCAACATTGGATTTAAGAATCCAACATGCTGAGGCCTTAACAGCATTTGCCCTGTTTTCCCTAGCAGCAGTATTAACTACTTGCCTAGCAGTATTAACTGCTGGCTTTGCAGTTGTACCTTTAATTTTCCAAACTTGTTTTTGGACCACTGCTTTTGATTGAATGGGCCTTTTAACAGTTTTTGATGCATTTTTGTAAGTTGTTTTTGCACCATTAGCTGTTGATTTTGGGTAACTAGTCTTAAATGGTCTATCAGCAGGATCTGTGTTTGATCCAGACTTGTTTGAGACTACTTTGGGTTTTGTTCTATTAGCATTAGAGTGAAAGTGAGATTTAGATGTTTGCCTTTTATAGTTCACTCTATTGTTTTCATACCCAGATACCCGTTTGTTACAGAAAGCTGTAAGATGATCAAAACTACCAAATGTGTAACAAGCTTTATTATAAAAGAAAAAGTCATCACCTAATTGGTTAGACTTGAGGCCATTCCAATTTCTTTGGTTACCTCTAGGCTTGCTAGTGGATCTATATTATTCACAATATTTAACTGGTTGCCTAACATGTTTAATGTTTGTTCTATGCTTAACAGTATCCTTTTTTATCACTTTTGGAACCCTAGTTCCTGCTTTCTTAACTACTTCAGGTTTAGACATAACCTGTTCATCTTCATCATCATCAGATACCCAGTCCTCAACAACTATAGCATCTGATTTCCTAATAAAAGACACCTTGTCTTCTTGAAGTGAAGTTTTACATAAACTCTCACTTAACTTCTTAGGCTCATCAACAACTACATTGGTTTTTGGTTGTACACCATATTGTAACTTTGGTAGTTGAAATTCAGGTAAGCCTGAGTGTTCTAGGTCAATCCCTGGGGGTTTAGGGATACCTCTGTATGGAGGTGGGACACTCTTATATCCTATTCCTGACTTAGCTCTGTTGATCACTTGACATTCAATCATGTTAGTAACACCCTAGAAGCATGATCTAGAGTTTCTACACTTAATTGAATATTATCATTTTATGCTTTAATCCTATCATAAGCATCTCTTAAAAGCTTAATTTCTGCATCTCTAAAAAATATGTCTTGTCTAAGAAGAGCTTTGTCATCAGAAAAAGCAAGTTCATTTTCTTTGTAGTATAGGATCTGCTTTTCTACTGATTCTAAACCACATTTATAGTCTACTAAGTCTTGTTGAGTTCTGCTTAGGACTTTCTTTTGGTCATCATAATGTTTGATTAAAGTTTGTAGTTCTGAAAGAGTTGTGCAAGTATTGGAACAAACTTTATGATTTTGTACCTCAGTAGAGAAAGCCATGAGTGCCATCTGTGAAGAATCTTCTTCTTCATCAGCCATGAAACTCCAATCAAAACCTAGCCCATCAATGGCTACCATAGCTTTTGAGTTTGGCTCAGAAACCTCCCTTGTTTTGGATGTGCTTCCAAAACCTTTGTTCTTGCTATCTTGCTGCCTTGGCCTTCTACATTCTCTTGAGAAGTGCCCCATCATGTGGCAGTTATAGCACTCTATCTTTGACTTGTCAAAACCAGCAGTATCAGTGTTGCTGATTAAGAGCTTCTTCCCCGTCCTTTGATAGAACTTCTTGGCTCTCATGCTAAGAAGAGAAATTTGCCATTTTAGGTCCATTTCCTCTAGATCATCATCATTGATCTCTTGGAGGTCTTCATAAGTGAGCATGGACCCATCATTTCGACTTGTGAGAAATGCACAACAAGTCTTCTCATCCAAAATACCCATGGTACTACTTGATGAACTAGCAGCACCAACACCATCAACAACTTTCACCTCTTCACTTGATTTTGAGGTACTAGGAGTTGACATAAATGCCATGTTCCCAGTATTAGAACTAGTACCTCCATTTTTCTTCAAATCTTGCCCCACAATCTTAAAGTTGCTATACAAATTTATCAGTTCCATTGTATCAAGGTCTGGCTTGTTCTTCCAGACAACAACATGTATAGCCCACTCTTCTGGTAAGCTTCTCAGAAATTTTGAGTTTAAATCTTCTTGAGGTATTTCAACCCCAAGAATAGCAAGTTGGCTCACAATATTCTGAAGCCTATTAAACATATGGTCAAGAGATTCATTGTTGGTAGAGGAGAAGTTTTCAAACTGCTGCTTGAACAGTGTCTTGTGGGTTTTCTTGGTGGCTTTATTTCCACCATATCTGGCAACAATAGCTTCAAATAATGACTTGGCATCTTTGAACTTGCTGAAGTTTAAAAGTTTATCATTGGGAATGGTCATCATCAGCATGCTTCTTGCCTTTAAGTCATTTTTCTTCTTTATTCTGTCTTCTGCAGATGTTGGGTATTGTTGCAGAGTTGTCACCACTTTGCCGGCCACTGTTGATGTAGTGGTTGTAGGCTGGTAAGAGTTTCCATCTTCAATGATTTCCCAAAGTGCATAGTCTTGCACTTGGAAATATTGCTCTATCCTCAGCCTCCACATCTCAAACTCATTCTGTTTGAGCATGGGTAGTTTTGCAGCAACATTTGTCTGAATAGATTCAACGTCCATTTCTTCTTCTTCTTCTTCTAAATCAACTATATCAGCCTTGCTCTGATACCAACTGAGAGGATGATTCGATACACTAAATAGGATGTTAGTCCTTTACAACGAGTGTATGTGATATATTGAGTTAATATGATTAAGTATGCGGAATTTACTTAACCACACTTAGAAGGTTATTTGGTTTTTGGAAATGGAAAGTAATGCTTTAGTAATGAACAATGAACATGCAATGTTAACACCAAACGATTCAATATTATTCAAGATAATACGAGTGATCTTTACTATCACTAGGGTTACAAAACCTTGAATCTTATGTTTCTATGACTTATGATATTGTTGTGTTTGTTCTATGTTCTTAACAGTTATGATCTAAGCACTTAATTAGTCACTAGATAGACACATATATCTAATCTAAGATCTTTCTTTTATAAATCAAGAAAGATCTTTACAATATTGTTATGTCTTGTCGAACACTTGCTAGCTTATCTTATATGTGTCAGTAACTTAGATACAACATGTATCTATGTACACAACTTGTTACTGATCACTTTGTCCAAAGATATTATCTACCGTATATTCTTGACTTTAGTGTATACTTATCCATCCAGCAAGCAGACTTAACATTCGAAGAGCAGACTTAATTTTGGTACTCACCAGAATTAATCACTAGACTTAACCACCAGACTTAATATTCAAAGACCAGACTTAACCAGCAGACTTAACCAGGTACCAACCAGACTTAACACTACTGCAACCAGAATTAATCACTTAAGAGAATTTCCCGATACTTAATCTTCAGAATATTTAATTCCAAACATCATCTTCATTCTCTAGTCTAACTATTAAGAATTAAGATAAACCAATTTTTCAAAAATTGATTATCTTTATGGACAACATCTTTAACATTCATAGTATGAGTAATTTACCCAATTCAATATTTGGTAATGCATCATAATATAATCCTCATCATATTAATCAAATATCTGAGATATCCTTGCGGATCTATGAATGAGAATTCCATCATCTTGAGGTCTATCATTTACATGTTTAGCCTCATCATGATTTTCACTAGTGTGTTTTAGAAGATTATGTATCTTGTAATTTTATCTTTTCAAGATAAAAACTCCCACTTGCTTTTTGTAATTTATAGACTATCTATAAATACTTAGCAAATAAAGCAACAATACAATGTTCTCTTTTTGGGACATTACAAATACATATTGACAATTCCTGATATTTAGTTTGTTAATAACCTACTCATAAGTAGTTTAACAAATTGAGAACTTCATTTTAAGACTTAATGTGATTCATCACATTTCATGATACCATGGTGTCTTATTAATCTTCTAGGAGTCTGATTTAGTATTTCAATCCATACTCAATTTTCTAACCTTGAAAACTTTTGGAAGAAAAGAAGATATAGTTATCTTGAATCAAACACTACAACAAGAGTTTGATTTTCCTAACTGAACATACCATAATCTGGTATTTCATTAGAATTAATATTGTAAGACAATCTTACAACATGTAAGATAAATATATTTCGTTTGGCTTATCTATTCACCAACTAAGTCAACTTAATGGTATAATAGAATTTCCAAGCCAATTGCATGCTATATAACATAAGTACTTTTTGACCAAGTAACTTCATGTCCATGTCTCAACAAGAAGACATAAATTGTTATAATCCCACTATACGTTATAAATCATTGATCAACTCAATGACTTCTTGTATATGTCTTAATTAAAAAAACATAACAAGTTAACGTCTTACTTTATTATAAGTCTTGTAACAATTAAAAGACTTCATGTTTATATCTTTACATTGAAACATAAACATGTTTAACTAAAGTAATTATGAACACCATCTCTTGGTTTTAATAGTAATTTCAAGTTAATTTATTGCTTCACTTATTTTATGTCATTCCAAAATTACATAAATATTCAAATTGAAGTAGTATTAGATTACTTCATTTATTTATGTCATTTCAATAATACATAAATATTTAGTTTGAAGTAGTCTTATTATCATATTGACACTTGTTCCAATAGGTATCTAATTTAGAAACTGCAAATTTTCCATATACGGTCTCACGTAACATGGATATTTACCTTGTTGTTGCAATCTAGCTAAGCTCTCACATAACGTAAATTGCAACACCAAGTGTTTCTTGGATTAGATGTGAATAAGTCACATTAGAACGTTAGTCTCTTACCTTGCAGTTAAGAGAATCCTTTAAATCATATTCCTATGTGTTGTACCTTGCACACAATAAAGATTTCTCACACTTGTGCATGGAACAACATCATGTATCAGATAAACAACACGTCACTCGTTTGTTTATGTGATAAATGTAATTGTGTCATAGATATTAGCATAATTAGTAGATATAGAACCACATTGTCTAGTAAGGAAACGTACATGCCTATCCTTAAAAACACAAGTGTCTACAATTGGAAAGTAATTATCTCAAGACATTCTAGAGATAATATGGGTTACTACTAAGATGACAAAGCTTGTAGCTCCCACTGAATTAAAGATCATTACAATAATTCATTATTTAGTAATTACAACACACTGCTCCCACTGGATTTGACAACATTATAAGTGTTTCATAACTAGTAAAAGCAAATAGTGTGCTATTTACTTTTCTACACCTTTGAGAAGACCCATTCGTAACAATTACTTAGGTATTAAAAAGAGTGTTTTCTACTATGTAGATGATGGTTTGCATGTATGAATCCATATTTTCCATCTTTGTGGGACAAAACGTAAACTTTAAGTTATATGGCTTCTTAAATCTGTTAAAGGGTAATGAACTGAACACTACACCACGCATATAACGAGATACGAAGGTTTGGCCCGTAATTCATTAATTTGGGCTCGAATTTGACTAGTACACTATACATATATTGAAGACTACTCACAATAGGAATTCATATGATTAAACAATGTGACGTAACTGAAGAATAATACGTTAGAAAACATATCAATCTATAAGACTTTAGACGGTGCACACTATCAATGATTCTTGTACAGAACTTGTTCGACAAACTTATTTTTTTGCTTCAAGACATCAATGTATGTGACTGTTATACAAAAATTGCATATATGAAAACTTGAAAACTGTAGGAATACGATTTTAGTATTGTTGATGGTTTTTCCGAAGAGAGACGTTTCTGAATTTTTTGGTGCCTTGCACAAAAATTATATAACTAACAAAAATAGGCCTTAAGCCACATCAGACTTCAACTCCAACTTGTATTAATATTACTGAATCTGGTACACGCCTCAACCACAGCCAAACTCAGGAATTCGCCAACAATCACCCCCTGAATTTCTGAGTCAAAGAGGGTAACTCTTGCACACCAAGTAGCGACCTCATCTCCTTGAACCTTATACGCACCAAGGCCTTCGTCAAAGGATCTGCTCTTTGTTCTTCACCGGATACATGCTCAACAATTACCTGCTCGTTCTCATTCACTTCCGCCAATAACTCCTTTAGCCAAATTGCTTGACATGCAGCTGAAGTGGCTGCCATGAACTCAGCTAAAAGTTGGTAAAGAAAATACATGTCAATAGGGAAAAGAACATGGTACGTTTAATTTGTTATGGGACGAAAGAACTAACGAGGATTCAGACTTGGAAGCTGCTGGAAATGAACAACCCTTAACGGGTCACAATAGTAGCCCACGAATGACTATTCACAGCCTTGTTACTTTTCACGCTACAGTACCAGTTACTGTTTACGCTACAGTACCAGTTACTGTTTACGCTATAGTAATGATGAACATGAATCAGGTCGTGATGAATGTGTTGAAGTATTCGCGCCGGTAGCTCGACTCGAGACCGTACGACTCTTGATTGCTCTCTCAGCCGGGAAAGGATGGAAGATTCGTCACTTGGATAAGAAAACGGCTCTTCTAAATGGTGATCGAAATGAGCTCGATAGTACTTTAAAAGAGATGGGTTTCTACAATGCGTGCATAAAAACGCGGTCTATAGAAAGGTCCCCAATTAAGAATTTATCATTGTTGCGGTTAATGTGGATGATTTATTCGTGACTGGGATGAGCTTAGACCTCATAAATAAGTTCAAAAGGAGAATGGTGTCTCAATTTGAAATGTCGGATCTTGGTGAGTTAACTTATTACTTAGGTATTGAAGTCTCACAAGAAAAGTATTGTGTGGAGATCAAGCAAGAGAGATATGCAATGAAGATTTTGAAAGAAGCTGGCATGGAAGATTGCAAAGCAACTTTGTGTCCGATGGAACCTGGACTCAAGTTGCCAAAAGCTGAAGATGAACCAGAAGTTGAAGCTACCCAATATCGAAAAGTGGTGGGTTGCTCGCGTTACCTCTTGCACATTCGTCCAGATTTGACCTACTCGGTTGGAGTGGTTAGTCAATATATGCAAAGTCCAAGAGAATCACATGCTCGTGCTATCAAACAAATCCTACGCTATCTTAAAGGTACAACTTCGTTTGGAATTAAATACAATCGGGTTAATGACATGAGACTGGTGGGATGTAGCAGTCAGAATGTTGATATTGATGATGGGCGGAGTACTACTTGACACGTTTTTCATCTCGGTACATCACCCATTACATGGTGCTCACAAAAACAAACTACCGTGGCATTATCTTCGTATGAAGGTGAGTTCGTGGCAGCCACTACAGCTGCGTGTCAAGCAATTTAGCTAAGGGAGTTATTGGCGGAAGTGACTGAGAACGAGCAGGTAATCGTTGAGCATGTATCCTGTGACGAACAAAGAGCAGATCCTTTGACGAAGGCCTTGGCGCGTATAAGGTTCAAGGAGATGAGGTCGCTACTTGGTGTGCAAGAGTTACCCTCTTTGACTCAGAAATTCTGGTGGTGATTGTTGGCGAATTCCTGAGTTTGGTTGTGGCTGAGGCGTGTACGCTTAAGGCGTGTTATCAGGTTTCTGTAATCACAGTTGGAGTGCTAGTCCAACTCGTCTAAAGTTTATCCTAATATGGAGTAGTCCTCATTGATTTATGATAAGTTTTAATGTAATCCTAGTTATAGTACAACGCGTCTATGTTAGTCTATATATACCGTGAAGGGTTAGGAACTTGGGATTCTCATTGTATCAATTGAAGTTTTAGAGTTAAGATTTCTTCAATAAACTGTTGCGTGTTTCAGGCAGAAACCTCATTGTTTTGTTTTCCTGTTTGCTGTGTCGTGCACTTGTGTTTACACCTGCTGTGGTGCGATCTCTAATAACATCAAGGTATAAGTAGGAAATGAGTTTTGGTATTGTCCCGCATAGATAGATGAACAAACTCAAAAGCAATATCTTAACTACTTATAAAGAGAAAATGGTCAACTTGAGTCAATAGTGAAAAACTGAATTTTGCCTTAATACCCATTTTGCCCTTGTCCACTTGGTGGAAACTATTCAACATTCAATGCACGGCTCTATTTTTTTTTGGAAACTATTCAACATTCAATGCAAAGGGCTGACTAAACTATTGAAAATTCTGACACACATAACATAAAAACACACACAACCCTCTTTTTATCTCTCTACCTCTCTCTTTATAATAAAACACATATTTACCACCACCCAACCTCACCACCACGCGACCTTACCATCATCAAAACCCACCCCTCCGCCGAAACCTACACCTCCACCGAGAGCCCAACCACCATAGAACACGACCACCGAGGCCAACGGCAACCAAAATGGTTTTTCAAGTTTAAGGTATTTTTTGAGTTTTTTAAAGGGATCTATGACTATTAAACATGTTTTTAAAGTTTTCTGTTACAGATATATAAATTTTATTAATAGATCTGAGTTTTGATAATTTTTTTTGCTTTTTTTGTTACAGCCGCCAATCGATGCCGACCCCGCCGTCGTTGTCTCACCGGAAAGTTGCTTCCGTTTCCGTTGTATCATCGAAAGGTTTGTTTTATAGATCTGAATTTTTATAAGTTTTTTTTTTTTTTTTTTTTTTTTTTTTTTTTTTTTTTTTTTTTTACTTTTTTACTTTTTTGTTTTGCATATTGATGACGCGTCCTCGCCGGAATATTCTAACACATCCGTTGCTCGCCGCTATATTAAGGTATTTTTGAGTTTTTTATAAGATCTATATATATTGAGAAAGGCTTTGAACGTTTTTTGATAGATATGTTGATATTGTTTTTTAGATCTGAAACCTCTGCTACCCCCTAAGATTCAAAAGGGTTTTACAAGTTTTGAGGTATTTTTTTTTTTGCGTTTTCTAATATATCTATGTATATTAATAAAAAGATAAAATCCAAAAAGCACTCTCGAGAGACCCAATGAAGCCTCATAAATAAAAGTTGAAAATGACACAAATGCTAAAGCTTCGCAAGCATGCTGTAAGATGTTCACTAACTAATAACACAAGTATGTGAGTAGAGATGGATCGAATAGAAGAGTTTTAGAGAGAGAAGTCGAGAGTTTGGGAACCTTGAGAGAGAAAGATATGAATATTAGATTAGAAGTGAAGGAAGGTCCAACCCTCTCCCTAGGTGGAGAGGGGTATATATACTATTACATATTATGCCCCGAGTGGGCTGTGGAGTGAGCTGACAGAGGGTAAAGACCCGACCCACTCCACAAGTTCTATATTGACTAATCTACTATTAATATTACTCATAATCCTATGCGCTATTAAGTGCTAACGAGTACTCGGGGTGACCGAGTCTTCAGATGAATATTTATATTCCTAACAATCTCCCCCTAAGGGAGGTCACCCCGGAAATAAAATTTGGAATTATAGCACTCTATTCTCTGAATGTGTCTTCATAGCTCGTAGTCTTTGATTCTTCAACTTTGTAGATGTTTGTGCCTTTCAGCAGTGAACTTTTTGATGACTGATCTTTTATCTTGGATGATCTTTGAGTATCCTTGAAGTTATCATCCATCATATGTCTTCACGTCATCTTGCAACATCGTCTTTATGTGAGGTTGTGATCTTAGAGCCTTCTTTGAGATCATCAGCCACCGTAAATGTCTGAGCTCATTGATGAACTCAAATAAGTACATTTTATTATTATCATTTATCCTATTTATTTGACTTGTTTTATTATATTATATATGAGAATTGATACGTTAATGTTTACTTTTGTAATTCTCAGGTAAAAACAAGTATTATGTGAAACTTGGCGATTTTGGACTAATTATGGAGCAAAACAAGCAAGATGTTAAGAGTCTACTGAAATGTACAAGATCAAGATCATTCTGCTGCAGATACGCCGCAACATACTTCTTACATACGGCGTCTCGCTATCAAGATTTCACAAGTTACAATCCAAGACAGCAAAGGACATGCGCCGCATAGAGAAATGGAGTTACGCCGCATCTTAAGGCGGTGTACGAATATTTATGAATATATTAATCTTGGACCCCACGCGAAGTTAAGTCAATGCGCCGCATCTACTTATCCTATGCGCCGCATCTATCCCTCAAATAGAAACTATAAATACCCCAAGGCCAGACGAATTTCGGGACACTTAGCTTAACTCAGAAGAGAGAGACAGAAACCCTAAAGCCGAATTCAGACGACCAAGCAGCACAAGACACACCCTGAACGAAGATACAAGAGCTGTAAGAAGGTCCTTCATGTATTCAATTCATTAAGTAGTTTTGTGTTATTGTATTAGTACACTTTAATTCATCAGGATTGATGGGCCGATGTCATGTGACTACGGAAAATCATGACCACCCCTTAAAATTGCTTTCCCATTAATTAAAGTTTATATGTTGATGTCTTTGGTGACTTTTATTAGTGCATTGATAACCTCTGTGTCTAGCTGAGCATTGCTTGGGTCGCCATGCCCCTTCCTCGCCTATCTATTCTAGCGTATACGAAACGTGGGCATCACAAATGCTCAATATTCTAGGATAGTGGGATAGACATAAGTGATCATTAAGGGTTTACTCGCCGATAAGATTAGAGCCAACAAGAAAGGGTTAATTATATACACTTCATATAAAACTAGCAATAAAACAAGTGACAAGCTACTTAATTATCAGGACAGGTCTTCTTATTGTCTCAAGTATCTATCTGTGTACGTGTGTGCTAATCGCTGATTCGTGCTCATTTGTTTAGTTTACTATTCAATCATAACCAAACCGTGCCAGTCTCTCAGGCTGAACCCCCTTGCGTTAGATTAGGTTGTATAGCTAACTTAAGATATTAAAATACTGATTAGAATAACTAGATAATACGTTCCACTCTTAGTGATCGACACTCTACTTACCATTATATTCATACTGACCGGGTACACTGCTCGTTAAGTGTGTGTGTTATTGATAAGTCGGCTAAATATAAATTTAAAACTTGAGTAGGCATTAATACTGTTAAACCGCAACGACACATCGCACGCATCAAGTTTTTGGCTCCGTTGCTGGGGAGTGAATTGTTATTATCTGTTAATTTAATTAGTATTTTAATTAGGTTTTTCTTATTTTTAGATTCTAACCACTAACTCTGTTATATATTAGATAAATTGCATTCATTGTATAGTTTGCATATTTTCTGTTTTTGTGTGTTTTTGTTTTCTTTAATTTTTTGTTTCTTTTTGTTTGTTTTTATTTTTTTTGTTTTTCTTTTTCTATTTTTCTGCATTCTGCTATTGTTGTACTGAGCTGATACAAATGATACGGCGCATCTGTTTTCACAGATACGGCGTATTGCGTTTAATTTTTATAAAATACAACGCGTTTAATAAATTCAAGTACGACGCATCTTTCCCCAAGATACGGCGTATTCTGTTTTTAAAAAGAAATTTTTCTAAACCCTAACGCCATACGACGCATCTGTTTTAACAGATACGGCGTATTCTCTATTTAAATTAAAAAGAGTTTTTCGAATTATTAAACAGATACGACGCATCGATCTTTATCGATACGGCGCATCTTATAAATCAAAAATCTTGGTTTTTGAAACGTAACGAAAATACGACGCATTAGCTTTTGTTAATACAACGCATTTAACTTTAATAAATATAATCGATTTTTGATAATTTAAAACTGATACGGCGCATTCTAATTTATAAGCGGCGTATCTGTTTTCTGAATAAAAGTCTGATTAAATTTTAACGAAATAAGATACGGCGTATCCAACTTTCTGGATACGGCGCATCGTTTGCAGATATCAGTAACTTTTATTTTTCGTATTCCGTTTTCGTTGTTAATTTTCTGATATATTACTTTCTTGAACATACCCTACTAATGCTTTTGTGATGGTTTCAGGAAGTGCATGACCAGGAGCTCAACTAAGAACTTGATTAAACCTTTCGAAGATCCTGAACGAGCCTTACATTCGCTTAAAAGGCTTTTCAACACAAAAAGCTTTGAAATTTCAAGTTTGTTCGAGCTTGATTACTTTTCTGAAGAGAAGGAGGAAGAAGAAACAGAAACAATGGCGGAAAACACTACTATGGAGGAATACATGAACAATACCCGTGCTGATTACAGTTCAGGAGTTGCTAGACCAAAGTTTGATGAAAAGTCAAAGTTTGAGTTGAAGGGTCAGTTTCTCAAGGAGCTAAGAGAAAATGCTTTCAGTGGAACAGAACATGAAGATGCTAATGAACATGTTGAAAAAGTCCTCGAGATTGCAGATTTGTTTACTAAAGAAGGAGTCTCTGACGATCAACTTATGCTAAGAATCTTTCCAATTTCGCTTAAAGGAGCTGCTAATAAGTGGCTAAGGAATGAACCTGCTAGTTCAATCATAACATGGGGAGATTTGAAGAGCAAATTCCTGAAAAGATATTGTCCACCTGCTAAAACTGCTAAAAAGATGGAGGCTATCAACAGTTTCAAGCAAGAGCCTGATGAAACTCTTTATCAAGCTTGGGAACGATTTAAAGACTTATTGATGAAATGCCCTCAACATTATCTAAGTCCAATGCAGGAGATAATATTATTTTATCAAGGATTGGACGTGCCTACTAGACAAATCTTGGATGCTAAGGGAGCTGTGCCTCAAATGAGTGCAGCCAATGCTAGAAAAGCTATCCAAGAAGCTGCTGATCACTCTCAAAAATGGCACGACGGAACCTCTACTAGATCTAAGAGCAGCACTAATTTTGACGGGTTTGCTGCAATTCAAGCTCAATTGGATAAAATTAGTAGAGAGATGAAGAAGCGTGATGAGAAAGTTTATGCTGCCCATGTTGGATGTGAAAAATGCGAAGGACCTCACTACACTGAAGATTGCCCTAATAAGAATGAAAGTGAGACGTTTGAAGAAGCATACTACACACAATTTGGACAACCATTCCGACCTTCAGGAAGATTTAGGGAAGCTACTTCGGGATACTATCAAAAGAACAACTTTAATCCCGCTTATCAAGAAAGGAGGCAGACTTTGGATGACACTTTAAAGCAAATTATGGCCGATGCTGCTAAAAGACATGAAGAGAACACTGCTATGATCAAAGAAATCCGAGCCTCAACGGATACTATAACAAGAAATCAAGGAGCTTCGATCAAAGCATTGGAACAACAAATCGGACAAATGAGCAAGGTTCTTCAAGAAAGGGGATACGGAAGTTTACCAAGCTCAACTGAAACTAACCCAAGAGATCATGTCAAGACCATATGCACTACTGAAGAAGTCACGCCTAACATACCTTTTCCTAGAAGATTAATGAATGGTAATGATGCTGCAAAGCCCAAATTTTTCTTTAATTCTTCAATCAGTTTAAGGAGGTTACTCAAAGAGAAGGCAAAGATTGAAGAGGAGATCAAGGCTACAATGAAAGAAGAGAGCTCTGCAACCGACTTACATGCCTTGCCTTATAAAGAAAAAGACCCAGGAAGTTTTACTTTACCTTGTTCAATTAATGACATATCTTTCAATAATGTATTAGCTGACTTAGGAGCTAGCGTTAGTGTTATGCCCCTTAAGACATTCACTACCCTAGGACTAGGAAAATTAGCACCAACTAAGCTGCTTATTGAATTGGCTGATAAAACGGTAAAACGACCTGAAGGGATTGCTGAAAATGTGCTAGTTAAGATTGAGAAGTTTGTTTTCCCCGTAGACTTTGTTATATTAGATATGCCCGAGGATGTTAAGATTCCTTTAATCCTTGGAAGACCTTTCTTGTCTACCGCCCATGCTAAGATTGATGTGTTTAAAAGAAAAATCTCATTAAAGGTAGGGAATAATAAACTAGTCTATAAGTGCCAAAATCCTGTTAAAATCATAATTAGAGGCGTCTATGTGCTAAGATTAAGAGAAAGTATGGACCTCGATCTAAAAGCTAGGTTTATGGGAGAAACCTTGGTAAATAATGAATCACTTGAGACCTATAGTGGAGACTACATTGAATTAAATGATCTTAATTTACCATTAGGAATCAATGATCAATTTATGGAGGATTTTGAACCCGAAATTAAAGAAGGAGAAATTATGGATATACCTAGAATCAATATGATCAACACTAAGAATTATGATGAATTTGAAGGATATCCTAGTTTTTGTGATTATGGTAGAAAGATCCATGTAGATTGTGCTTATAATTTATAATTTCCTTGCTTGATAGGATTTAAACAGGTTAGTGCCAACTTTTTCCCTATTTTACCAATTAATGTAATGTCAAAAGATTTCTATAATTCTATAATGAAAAACAAAATTGAGTATAGAAGGAAAAACGTAGTTGGAATGTTCATGAATGTACCTATTTTTGTTAGGAATTTAACTATTGTTACAGATTTCACTGTTGTGGAAAACATGGATGCTTATCGTGATGTTAAGATGGGTGACGTGATCGTTGGGAAACCATTTTGTAAGGAGGTCAAAATTAACGCTAATTGATTTGAAGGAAAGATCACCTTTCAAAGGGGAAGCAACGTTATCACTTACATGATGCCTCGTGCTCACCCAAGGTTTAAACATGCCCCTAACAAATTTTGTTACAAATTTACACCATTTCTTTTTGTAGACGAAAATGACGCTGAGAAAGGGATCGAGTATCCGTACCAAAAGATGAAAGGATTCTACAAAGGTGTACTTGAATTGGGGCCGGAATATGTTCGTGACGAAGTAATTCGCAACTACATCGTGCACGGACATGTGGGGATCAATAGAACCGAATAAGGAGCTGAACGTGAGTCTAACTTGAAGACTCTGGAATAAAGACAAGTGCTGACCGGGAGACAACCCGGAGGAAAATTTTTACTTTTCTGTATCGAGTCTGTCAGACCTGCAGAAGATACAATGCATCTCCATCCTAAGATGCGACGCATCGCCTGCACTGGTCATATCTTATTTAATTTTCTGCATTTTTACTTTTGACTTTAAAACTTTCTGTCAGTATTTTAATGCGGCGCATCCCTGGTTAAGGATGCGACGCATCTTTTATTCTGATTCGTATTTATTCCAGGCTCGATACGGCGTATCTTTTTCCATAAGATACGGCGTATCGACTGACCTGATGATTTACAGTTTAATTTTTAAGTTTTATTTTTACTAACTACTAATGTATTATGCAAGTTTGAACCTTCTTAACTCAGGTGTGTTAAAGACTGAATGGTATTATAGATTCCTGCATTCTTGTGGATACATCATTTTTGAAGCTTAAACGTTATCATCCACAAGAAAGTTGATTTTTGCTCTTATACGAATAAAGGAGGATCATACCGAGCAAATCTCAGGGGAGTTTTTCTGTTCTAATTCTTTTATTTTCCAGTTTTTAATCTTTGACACAAACAACGAGGACGTTGTTTAACTTAAGTGGGGGGATTGGAGAATTAGAACACTTACTTGTCCTAAACTTTTTCAAAATATGCTTAAAATGCGTTTAATATATCAAAATTTAATTTTTTATACATGTTTTTGTTTAAAGTCTAAATTACATAGCTGCACACATAACATTATTTCCAAAAATTGTGAACTTATCAAAATTCACAAATCTATGAGTGTGCCGGTGACTTGTAAACTTTAGAACTTGGCTTATATACTATTCGAGACCACCATAATAAGTATTATCTATATAATTGGAATGACTTGTCTAAATTGGTAAATTTCTAGGATTACACCCAAATAGCCTTTATATGTTATGTGATATTAACTAACTACACTGGTTAGTTAACCCTCGTATAAACCCTTTGTTACTCTCACTTTTAGAGTAAGATACCCCTAGAAAAACACTCAGAGCCATTCCTTTCGTTTCTTACACCTTTGTTATAATGTTTCGTTACACCCTTACACCTTAGCCTACCCTGTAGATTAAAATCCGTGGTTGGTTAATTGCTTTAGGCAAAGTGTGTTTCCTTACATTACCTGTGTTCGCGTGCGTAATTCATTATCTTTGGTTAGGTCGGGAAATTGCACAATGCAATTGGTATGAAAGTAAATATTGGAAAAATTATCCGGAAAAATAGTGATAGAAAAGTTGTGAAATTTTACACATATATGTTGTAAAAAAAAATCGAAAAAATAGAAAAGAAAAAGAAAAAGAAAAAGTTGGAAGTTTGTTTTAACCAACTTATGTAAAGTTTTGTATTAAGTGGTCGATATCACCACTATTTGTTGTATATTATATTTATGGATTGAATGGGAGTTGGCCGTTATGGGAACGCCAACTAAGGTTATTCTTTGATTGAGATCTTGTTGAGTATAATTCGTGTCTACCTAAAGCGTGTGTTTCAAGTGTTAAAGCGTGAGTTATTCAATGATATGAGTCTTATTCATGGGATGGTTGGGATAGTGATTAACCACACTTAGGATTTTAATTTATCTGTTTTGTTTATTTTTTATTTTACACCAATTTGTATCCCAAATATTATCCATACCCTACATCATTCTTTATCCAAACCTTTGATTTATTGAGATTAGGGATTTGAGCAATCTTAAGTATCGTAGTCGTGGATTCGACTATGTATTTATGATTTTGTCTCCCTTTTTGATATAATATTATTGGTAAAGATTACTTGGTCCTATCTTTAGCCCATTCGAGTTAAGGATTTGAGCAATTGCAAGTATCGTGGTCGTGGATTCGATCATGTATTTGTGATTTTGTCGCCTTTTCTGGAATGTGAGATCGATAGAGATTATTAAGAAGAATGATTAACCCTTAACCAACAAACCCTTTTTACCGCTTTAGACTTGTTATTCCTTAGCTTTAGTGGGGGAGATGCGTATACTTGCCAAGCTTATGATAGAATATTCGTCACGACTGGACAGTTAAACGATTAGATTTGCTTTTATCAAATTATTTTATTTTATTTCTAATTCGTTAAGTGTTTGTTTGTGCAATTATGACAAAACGAATACATGCTTAAATATAAAGATAAATCCTAATATCTTTTAGGATACATTTTCATAAGATTTATTCTAAGGTTTACTTGGGGACAAGTAAAGTTCAAGTGGGGGGATATTTGATGAACTCAAATAAGTACATTTTATTATTATCATTTATCCTATTTATTTGACTTGTTTTATTATATTATATATGAGAATTGATATGTTAATGTTTACTTTTGTAATTCTCAGGTAAAAACAAGTATTATGTGAAACTTGGCGATTTTGGACTAATTATGGAGCAAAACAAGCAAGATGTTAAGAGTCTACTGAAATGTACAAGATCAAGATCATTCTGCTCCAGATACGCCGCAACATACTTCTTACATACGGCGTCTCGCTATCAAGATTTCACAAGTTACAATCCAAGACAGCAAAGGACATGCGCCGCATAGAGAAATGGAGTTACGCCGCATCTTAAGGCGATGTACGAATATTCCTGAATATATTAATCTTGGACCCCACGCGAAGTTAAGTGAATGCGCCGCATCTACTTATCCTATGCGCCGCATCTATCCCTCAGACAGAAACTATAAATACCCCAAGGCCAGACGCATTTCGGGACACTTAGCTTAACTCAGAAGAGAGAGACAGAAACCCTAAAGCCGAATTCAGACGACCAAGCAGCACAAGACACACCCTGAACGAAGATACAAGAGCTGTAAGAAGGTCCTGCATGTATTCAATTCATTAAGTAGTTTTGTTTTATTGTATTAGTACACTTTAATTCATCAGGATTGATGTGCCGATGTCATGTGACTACGAAAAATCATGACAACCCCTTAAAATTGCTTTCCCATTAATTAAAGTTTATATGTTGATGTCTTTGGTGACTTTTATTAGTGCATTGATAACCTCTGTGTCTAGCTGAGCATTGCTTGGGTCGCCATGCCCCTTCCTCGCCTATCTATTCTAGCGTATACGAAACGTGGGCATCACAAATGCTCAATATTCTAGGATAGTGGGATAGACATAAGTGATCATTAAGGGTTTACTCGCCGATAAGATTAGAGCCAACGAGAAAGGGTTAATTATATACACTTCATATAAAACTAGCAATAAAACAAGTGACAAGCTACTTAATTATCAGGACAGGTCTTCTTATTGTCTCAAGTATCTATCTGTGTACGTGTGTGCTAATCGCTGATTCGTGCTCATTAGTTTAGTTTACTATTCAATCATAACCAAACCGTGCCAGTCTCTCAGGCTGAACCCCCCTTGCGTTAGATTAGGTTGTATAGCTAACTTAAGATATTAAAATACTGATTAGAATAACTAGATAATACGTTCCACTCTTAGTGATCGACACTCTACTTACCATTATATTCATACTGACTGGGTACACTGCTCGTTAAGTGTGTGTGTTATTGATAAGTCGGCTAAATATAAATTTAAAACTTGAGTAGGCATTAATACTGCTAAACCGCAATGACACATCGCACGCATCACTCACCCATTGTAGTAAAGCCTCCATGTGATTTGTTGTGACCGTTGGGCTCGCATGCTCACACTTTACTGGATCATGATAGATTTCATCAGAGTTGCAGAAGCGGTGTTGTAGGACTTTCAACTATCATGATGTTTTTGGTAATGAATTAGAAGTGTGAGCATGGAGTGTGGATT
Organism: Artemisia tridentata subsp. tridentata; assembly: GCA_021014915.2. NCBI lineage: Eukaryota > Viridiplantae > Streptophyta > Magnoliopsida > Asterales > Asteraceae > Artemisia > Artemisia tridentata. Next base: position 382,551,900 of record CP139504.1, on the reverse strand, counting down.
GACACGTCTCTGCTGGAATCAGGAACCACCATCGCCATCTTTATATGAATATGAAATAAAACAGTTAGCAATAAAGTTGGAGAACGAATATGGCTTTGTCATTCGTTCGATGTGGTGGTTGGATTTAACCTTCGGTTCTGTGAAGACCGACCTGTGATCAGGTAGAATCCCCTTTAAAGAAGATTCTCCTTGACAGGAATTTCCAGCTTGTAGTAATGAGTCTTCCAACAAATTAATGTCAGAATCATCATACAAAGCATGTTCTCGTACCGGAACGTCTCAAAGCAGACAGCACAGTAGAGTGAATCAGTGAATTAAATACCCACTGATTGACGAGAAATTGATTAGAAAAATCACTTGCGTGTCACCGGATAAACATTTTGTGCAACACGACAAGGGTTTTATAAATTGAAATCACATTTCTGTCAAAAATACTTTTGTTTGAAAAATTTTCACAATCAATGTGCTCGAAACTTTGTTGGTGAGCACATTGAAAGGTTTTCCAAAAGTATCCGTCAATCCATTTCCTGGAACAAGTTTGATTCAAATTTGAATCGCCCCATCGTTTCTTTCCAGTTGTCACAAGCTTGATCCATGAAGGATCTCACATGTCACCCACCAAGAGCTTGTTTGATGTTGGCTCTAGAAGGATTTCCATCTTCATTGTGAATAGTTTACGTATCACTCGGATGTTCTGGAAATACCACAAGGATAGTGCGTAGGACTCTTCATATATATTTTCTTGCTTTTCACGGTGTATGAAACAGCAAGCATATTGGAAATGTGTCCTAATGAGATTAATTGATGATCTCTTGGCTCTAGACTCAATAGTGCGTTTTGATTTAGTGATCGGAGGCTGGAGAGGACTGCTACCTTTTTAATATCATCAAACTCGGAGTGAGAGAGACGATAGCAATGTATTGATCTCCGTGACAAGTGAAACAAGAGTCCTTTGAGGGACCTTGAGTGGCTAGGGAGGGTTGTGCAGCGTATCACTGGGTCCATGATACTTTGTCTTCAATGTCAGCAATCAACTAAGTGATTCTGACAGCATATGTATTGACCCGGTTTCTGCCTAAGGTGTAAGGAGGGTTTCTTTCTTTTCACCCTTTATCTTTACATTTCTTTTTCATTCTTCAACGCCTTAAGCGCTTACCGAGACTTCATAACTAGTACCTTGTTGGGTTTGTTCCAGTACTAGCTCCATCTCAGTCGGCACTTTTCCCTTATTCACTTTTCTCCTTTTTAATCATTCCTAAGGACTTCTATTCTAACTAGAGGATTGTCCTTGGGAAGATCCCTCCGGTTCTGGCTGGATCGTGGGAACATATACCTAACCTTACCATCCTTATAACTCCAGTACGTTAAATAAAATGGTCGGTCTTTGGTGTTCTTCCACAATTGCCATCATAAATCATTCGCTCCCCCTCAATATGTGCATCGATATACGAAAAGGTTTAGCACATATGGGAGAGCCTACACTTGAGTTTCAAAAGATCACATTTTATATCAGAATTTCATATTTAAGTCACATTCTCTCCCCCGATCAAAAATTTCAAACCATTTGAGATTTGTGATCCCAATTGATTTAAATATGTTTAGAAAATTTGAGAGAAAATGTGGTCAGGTTTAATCATGTATTCGGCTATTGAGGGCTCAAATTGCCCAATTAAAATCAAACAAGTGTGATGTGCATAGCACCAATAAACCTTCGGCTTTAGATTCTCAGAATTTTCACTATCAAGACACCATCAATAAGTTACACTATGAAAATGAGTGTTTTCGAGCTGAGAATTCTAAGATTAAACAACATTACAAAGAGTTATATGACTTGATTAAAGTTACACGAAACAGTCATAATGAAAAGATAACTTCTTTGTTAAATGAAATTGAGAATCTTAAGACTCAGGTGAAAGGTAAAATGCCAAGTATCACCTGTGATTGTGTTGCATCAAAGGTTTCTGCTATTAAAATGTATGATGTTGATGTTGGGCCTATACCATTTCCCCTTAGAAACAATAGACCTGCCCATCAAATATATCTCCATCACCTTAGACGTCATAAGAAAAGATAGATATGAATAAAACTGATAGCAGTGTTAAGGTAATGTGTGAAACCTTAAGATAGACGTCTAAATTGAATTATGTTTTAATTTGATAAGATAATTGGTGAGCATTCCCGAAATTTGATAAGAAAGATTGCTTAAGTGTTGCGTGTGAAAGATTTTTGAAGGTGCCGTTTGTATGGTACTTTGTATATTTTGAAATAAGTTGTCGGATTTTGGCATAGATACGTATTTGGTAGTATGTGGAATGTGAGATTGGCCGATATAAAATGCGATGTCACGTTAGTGCATGGGCGTATGTCGTGTTTATAGTGATGAAGTTTGACTTATATAAAGTCAAAGTAGTAAATTTCTCGTATGACAAGTCGTCAATTGTTGAAAATCTTAGAAAAGTTTGCGATGAGAAGTGTTTTTAAGTGAATTATGAGTTATGTTTATGTATAGCAAGTTTAGAAATTGCATGATCATTTAGATCGTTGCAAGGAATTGGCTTAAAAAGCATGAGAACAAGGACATGTTTATGTCGTGAATTTAGTTTTGGATAGTTTTATACGAGAGATTTCGGGGACGAAATCTAAATAAGAGGGGTAGAATTGTTAGACCCGTTTCCCGGAATACAAATAGGCCTCACCCTAGATGAAGTTGACCCGAGCCTAAGTATGTTTGACTAAGAATATGTAGTTGAGTCTTTTAAGTGCATGTCTGAAGAGGCTTAGATGCGGAGCTTCTAAAATATAGATATGGAGCATCTAAGATATGGAGCATCTGAAATGTAGATACGGAGCATCAGTAGATGCGGCGCATCTAAAAGATAGATGCGGCGTATCGACCTAAAATGGACAGAAAAGACAGAAATGCCCTCTCAGTTAGTTTATATGTGTTAGGTTCTAGACATCTCCACACAATTCTTGTGTGTTCCTGTGATGTCGAGATAGAGAGAAGAGAGGGAAGAAGATGGAGCTTAGGATGATGATTTAGAGATGGTTAAGTGTTCCAATTCATGGAACAATTCCCTAAGCTTGATTCTTCATAAGGTATGATGTTCATGAGGTTTAATTAGAGTTTAATTGGTGATTAAGAATTTAGGGTTTGTGAACCCTAACTTGGGATTAAAGGGTAAATGGTGTTTTAAGATAATTAAGAGGTAATGATGATTATGTGATGAGTTTATAATGGGTTTAAGTTAGTAAATGATGGGATTGATTATCATATAATCAATATATGATTATATGATGATTAGAAGTGTTTAGAGGTTAGTTATGGTTGTATTAACCATGATTATAGTTAATGATTATGTATTATATGTTATATATGAGTATGTGTTTTAGGATGCTTATGAGGATGATGATGATGTTGATGATATCGATGATGATGATATTGATTATGTGCTTAGTGTGGAGCTAAGGTAAGTAAAAAGATGATGACATGTTATTATATGGATTGCTAACATATATGTGTTATGTATGTTTTGTGCTAAGTGATGAGGAATTTAGATATGCTTAAGTGATGTAATGAATGTGGCCTATGTGATGATTTGGTGTTATGGTATAAGTTGAGGTTATGTGATAGATGAGACTTGGAGTAGTAAGCCCCTTAAGTAAGTGTTTAATGTATATGATGCTTATGTGTTGATTGAAGTATAATGGTATGTTGTGATCGTTTACTTACTAAGCGTTATCGCTTACGGTTTAGTTGTCTAACCGTTTTGTAGGTGCTTATGCTACGGCTTGGATATGTGAGATAAGGAATTGGATTTATGGGTTAAGGCACGGTTATGCAATATGGGTAGATTTGGTAAGAATGTAGAGCTTAGGTAGATACCGAGCTCAAGTGTATAAGTTTGTACCCCCGTGAGTCAAGTGTTGAGTAGCGATTTGATAGTCATTTGATGGGTCTAAGCATGTTTTATGTGTTTTGAGTAAAGTTTAAAGGAGTGTTTGGATTAGTGTCTATTCGTACCCATTTTGGGGTTAAAGCGGGTCCAAGGAAATGTAAAGAGTTTTAGAATGTGTTGTTACAGTTTACATATGAAATGAATGATGTTGTAATGTTTATAGAGTGGAGAAGGTGTCAAAGTGGATTGTGTGGTGTGTTGAGTATATGCAGGTTTTCCTGCTGATGTTCTGTCTTAGTTGGTCGATGCGGCGTATCTAATATATTAGATGCGACGTATCAGAAGTTTAAGGTGATGCGGCGTATCACTTCAGTTTGATACGGCGCATGGTCTCTCAGCTTTGATATGGCGTAACCCTCAAAAGGATACGGCGTATCGTTGGTCACAGAAGGGTTGTTTGGTTGTGTTATAAAATTGTGTGAAAAGTTTTGAAGGGTTTTCGAGTATATGTTCTTGCAAGTATTTTTAAAGGGTTAAATGTTATAGGTTCTGGTTATTAATGAAGAATTTATTTAAGTCCGTTTTAGTCAAACGTTTCCGCGTCAAAAGTTTTAAATTTCGGTCAAACCGGGCATGGGGCGTAACAACTTGGTATCAGAGCTTCGGTTTAAGTAAATTAGGTTCTCTTTAGGATTGCCTAGACTTAAACCACTCGTAGAAGCGTTAGATGTAAGTGTTAGTCGCGCGGAAATTAATTGCTAAGTGTTAGATGGATTATGTTTTATGCTAGTTGAGCCTATTGATGATAGGTGATGTATACTTGTAGTAGTGTTGTGGTGTATGACATATAAGTCCATGGGGGCTTGAGATGGTTAAATGATTAGTTAGCCGTGCACCTCGGTTAGTGTCAGTGATTGTGTTGCTATTATGTGAAGGTATGGTAGAGCCATGGTGATGGCATGTGAGTAGAAATGCTAAGTGGTATTAGAGATGGGTTAGTAAGTGAATTATAGTTTGTGATGCCTTAGTTATAAGGTAGACTAGTGCTTGCGGCTAATGAGAAATTGATGCTTAGACATAGATTGTTTACGCGATATGATATATGAGGCCATAGACTATGTGAGTTGATTTTGATTTTGAATGTTTTAACACTTGTTAGATAAGTGTTAAGTGTTATGATATGATTGCGTATGATATGTTAAGTCTATGGTAAGTTATTATATGTCTAAGTTTTATGTGGTGTGCTTGAGAGCACGATTGTATAGAAATGTATGAATTGAGATAGACGCATTGGAATGCGTGTTATGTGTTGACCTAGTTGAGGTCGGTAAAATTAAAAAGAATACTTTGACATGTGAAATAAGAAAAGATAAGTATGGTAAGTGTTGGATAAAGCATAAATGCTTTGAAAGCTTGAGATAAAGAAAGAAGTGAAGAATGAAATATGTTTGTAGCTTGATGATAAGAAAGACATGATTGTTATAATAACGAATAGATGCTTGAAGGCATGAAATCTTTATATGAGTAACTAAAATGAGAAAGTTAAAGTGTATAGTTAAAACGTGATGAGATCATGTTTCATATAAAACATGCATGATAAGTAAAATGTGTTAGTAATATATGGTAAAGCATGATGACTAAAAGTGATGAATGAGATATAGATTGCGCTAGAAGTCATAAGTGACTTAAAGTGTACTAGAAAGAGCTGTAAAACATGAATGTGATCATGTTAAATTATATGAATATGTAAGTTGAAATTAACGAAAGTGTTATAGAATAAACCTATGTAAGGTTTATATGCGTGAAAGTTGAATAGACTAAATGAAGTGACAGTATGAATTGAAAATATGGTCAACAAGGGGTTGACAGGTATTAGTAAAAGTGTGTTGTAAGAACACGTAGAAGATATGTAAATTGAAATGGATAAGCATTATTCATATAGAAACTTGTCTAGATGATAGTAAGTGTGATAGTGAATGTTGAGATTGCGTAAGGCAATGAAAATTGAATAAATGATAGTGTGTGCCTAATTATAAAAGTGCATGAAAGATAAAGCGAGTAAAGATGATAAGACAGATATAGCTTGGATCCAATGCTCTAGTTTTGGCATCCTTTGGGATGGCCTAGCTTGCCTTTATGGCATGATTGTTAGCTTGCCTTCACCGGCATGGTTTGCCTACATCCTTGGCATGTGTTATAGTATGGTATCCTTCGGGATAGCCCAGCTTGCCTTTATGGCATGGATGTTATGTTATGGTATCCTTCGGGATAGCCCAGCTTGCCTTTATGGCATGGATGTTATGGTATCCTTCGGGATAGCCCAGCTTGCCTTTATGGCATGGATGATAGCTTGCCTATTGGCATGGATGAAAGTTAGTGAAATTGGATCCAAGGCTAGAAAAGATGAAAAGTAAAGCAAGTACGAATGTTATGTTGGAAGCATATAAGTAGGACGGTTTATGGTTTCTTGATTTAAATGGATTGGGACGCCTTTTCATTTAAATTAAGAATTGTAAATCGCCGAACCATAAGTTTATAATTCATTGTTTACATAGATTGGGACGCCTTTTTATGTAAATAAAGAGTTATAAATGAGTGGACTTATGTGTAGCCGATATGACATGAGTACGGATAGTGATATGAGAAAGTGAAAACTAAAACATGTTAGACGTCATAAGAAAAGATAGATATGAATAAAACTGATAGCAGTGTTAAGGTAATGTGTGAAACCTTAAGATAGACGTCTAAATTGAATTATGTTTTAATTTGATAATATAATTGGTGAGCATTCCCGAAATTTGATAAGAAAGATTGCTTAAGTGTTGCGTGTGAAAGATTTTTGAAGGTGCCGTTTGTATGGTACTTTGTATATTTTGAAATAAGTTGCCGGATTTTGGCATAGATACGTATTTGGTAGTATGTGGAATGTGAGATTGGCCGATATAAAATGCTATGTCATGTTAGTGCATGGGCGTATGTCGTGTTTATAGTGATGAAGTTTGACTTATATAAAGTCAAAGTAGTAAATTTCTCGTATGACAAGTCGTCAATTGTTGAAAATCTTAGAAAAGTTTGCGATGAGAAGTGTTTTTAAGTGAATTATGAGTTATGTTTATGTATAGCAAGTTTAGAAATTGCATGATCATTTAGATCGTTGCAAGGAATTGGCTTAAAAAGCATGAGAACAAGGACATGTTTATGTCGTGAATTTAGTTTTGGATAATTTTAGACGAGAGATTTCGGGGACGAAATCTAAATAAGGGGGGTAGAATTGTTAGACCCGTTTCCCGGAATACAAATAGGCCCCACCCTAGATGAAGTTGACCCGAGCCTAATTACGTTTGACTAAGAATATGTAGTTGAGTCTTTTAAGTGCCTGTCTGAAGAGGCTTAGATGCGGAGCTTCTAAAATATAGATGTTGATACAAAAGTTGGGCGTTCCTTGATTCCGTACCAATTCGATCTTAATGCTTGAGACCTGCGCACTAAGAAAACAGAAAAACACCGTTAGGCTTATCGTGGGATTGTCTCCCACGATTATCCTCCGGCGTGAGAGTAAGTAATCGGTTTTAGGGTTTGTAGAAGAGTTAGGGTTTGTAAGTCGTACCTTTGTGAGGGTTGAGATGCCCTCTATATATGGACACGAAATCCTTATTGGTTTCGTGTTCCCCAATCTTCGGTCTATCCCGCGTAGGGCGGTTAGGCAATATATATCCCATAAATAGAAGATATATTATCGCAGCCATAAATAACGTTGGGTTTGGGCCATCGTAAGCCCAAACCGTTATCGCAATAGCCCATATCGTGACGGGCTAGAGTCCATTCGTGATGGACTTAAGTATGGGTCGGGTTCGTGACCCGAATACGGACTATACGTCATCATGTCCCCCCAGTCTAGTGTGCGCAATGCGTGATTGCGGATACTAGACTAACAACTTAAAAAAAAAAATTCCTTAATGCGTAGCGGGGAAGCTTTAAGTATTTCCCGCCAAAAGTAGCGAGTTAAACTAGTCCAAGTATCTTCTTCGAAAATCGTGTGTGGTGGGTGAAAAAGTGCTTTACCTTTTGAGTTCCCAACCGTACGATTAGAGCAAGTCGGGTACACATGTCGTACATCCACGAATATGTGTACCCTATATAAAGTGAAGCCGTCATTTCTCTGTGGCTACCACAGTAAAAAAATCATTCTTCGCCATTGTTAAACCTTCAAGAAACAAATCAACAAAAGCGAAGATAGTAGCGCGTGCGCCGATAATAGGTATCATGGTTCTTCAATTATCTGAGATTAGTTCCGATATATCTGAGGATGAACTTCGTCAGTTCACCTCAGACTATTATATCCCTCTCGCATTGCATCCGGTAGTTCCGGCCGCAAATGCATCAATAGCGAATTTCCCGCAAGGGAAGGTGGGGGTTTATACGCGCTTCTTCGAATTTGCGAACCAGCGTGTTCCCATTTCCCTGTTTTTGTGCGATATCTTAAACCATTATCGCTTGCACATCTCGCAACTGCACTGTATAGGTGCGGCGAAAGTTACCAATTTTGAGGTAAATTGTCGCCTGTTGGCGATTGAACCCACAGTGCATCTATTCCGCGCGTTTTACCACACGTCGTGGTTGAACGGGTGGGTCACTTTTGCTAAGCGCGCGGGGTCTCTGCAGTGTTATGCAAAGAAATTAGACGCACTAAGGGTATGGAGGGAAATTTTTTTCTGGATTGATAGTGCATTTTTTCCTTGGGTATTTGAGTTCTATACTCAAGAATCATTGCCGAGAGATGAGCGCCCAGACCCCGGATTGTATAATGTGGCGGATGCGGAGACGATAAACACCAATCGCATACCTATTGAACCGTATCCAGAAGACTTTCTGGTGCACATGGGCATCAGTCGCAACTACTTTGGTAGTCCGGAAGAGGTGCCAACATTCTTGGATGAACACAGCCGGGGTGGGTGCTGGTCTCTTCCTTCCTCTTCACTTAGTAGTTGTAAGCATTCTTCCCTTTGTAAATTTACTAACGCATTTGCTATTTGTTTGTTGCTTTGTTGCGCAGAGATGGACTTGTTTGATGTTGTTCGCTTGGCGAAGCCCACAAAGGTGATCGTAGGGGTGCGCCCCTTGAGAGATGGGGAACAGCCATTGCTTCAGGCTACTGCAGGGCGCACAATGGTGATTGCGCAGGAGGAGACAGAGGAGACAGGGGAAATGGGGGAGGTCCCTGATTGCGTGGTTTTGTAACCTTACAACAGGTTTTACCTCTCGAGGGATCTCAAGAGGCTTACAACCCCACCAGGCAGTGTACCTGACCGATGTAGTATAGTGTAGTGGTAAGTACGGGGGATTGATCGTTCTCCACAGGGAATAGTGTTCGTTAGGTATGAAAGGCTACTCTACTTAGGTCTAAGGGTTGAGGAAGATTCTTTTTATGTTTTTATAATTTTATGAAAGCAAGTAAAATCTCGGGTTTGAAGGAGTGGGCGGAATTAGTTGCTAGTCAACTAACCCAAATGACTACGAATGCAAATAAAATAAAATAACAAAAATGAAAAGTGGTGAGAAACTTATGTGTAGAGAAATGTGTTTACTTAGATTTCCTTACTCCCTAACTATCTTTTACCGGTTAATTAGTGTGTATTAGTCGCGTGGATGACGGGTGTATTCCTTAATACCATTCGTGGGGTGGCGTACTTACTTCCCCAAACTCTACAAGCTCCTACTTCACTCCTATGTCGAGCCGGCTAGGAAGCTCCTAACATGGGATCACTAGAATTCGCTTGTGCATTAAATACAACCATAAAAACCTTTAGTACGCGTTTGGTTCATGTTTCTTAAGACGTTCAAGCAAGTTACCGAATAGGAAGTTAGCCAGTTTTCTTAAGCCTAACATAGATAAACAATCATCCAATACAACTAATAACACACTAACAACCAATAATCAATAGCTAGGTTTCATTAGATCTAAGCAAACACAAGATAAAATTAGCCTAACATGTTAAACAAAAGACAAGCATAAGATAGAATCAAACAACACATAGACATATTGAATGATTAATTGATAACTTATCTTTCAATGAAACATGGAAGATCTCAAGGCAAGAAGCCCTGAAAAAGTAGCTAAAATCGTCTTAGGGTTTTATCCCAAAATTCCACACACTAAGCTCTCCTTAATGACAAAAGATTAGAAAACTATATATAGATTTTTGGATCTGACGGCGTCACCTTATGCATTGTGACGCCGTCACCTCGCCGCTTTTAGGGTTCCCGGGTGACCTTCTTGACGCCGTCCCTCTTTAGCTCTTCAAAAATCCATTCTGGCCTATCAAGGCTTGACGCCGTCGGATCATGGACGTGACGCCGTCCCCTTATGATTTAAGCCGTGACGCCCTTGATTTAGTTAAAGCGTGACGCCGTCAGAATTCTCATGCTAACTCACTGGCCCGTCATGAGTAAATTTCACATCCAACTTTTCTTGCCAAGGCATGACGCCGTCCCATGTTAATTGTGACGCCGTCAAGAGTAACTTTTAGCCGATTCTTGAGACTTTGCCGTTTTCTTCACTTTAATGCTCCAAAAACGTCCAAAATGCCTCCTTTTCCAGATTTCTCCTCAAAAGTACCTAAAATGACAAAAGGAACGATTTAGGGCGATATTTGATCAAATAAATACGATTTCGGGCTTAAATGACCCCTTAAAAGCGGTACACTTTTCGCCTCATCAAATACCCTTACACTTGAGATTTGCTTGTCCTCAAGCAAATGCGCTTTTATTCTAATCAAAATACAAGTTAGGGGTCATTTAATGCAAACATAAAAGTAATTACAACAAATATTCGTTCCACTTCAATCATAATAAGCACGGAGATTACATACTAGCACCTCACAAGTAGTGTTTAGATACTCACATCTCTCAAGTGTCATCAAAATAAATCTCATAAATGAAAACGGAAAATATCTCTCACTACCTGTCATAGCAAATAGATTACCATAGGCTTGGGAAAGGATCGAAAACCTCCTCCACTAGGCGTAAGCACCTAAGATAAACTATCAAAGAGGGCTTTTAAAATGGGTTATAATGTTAGGTGTAGGGAAAAGGAAAACACGGTTTTGTTAGATAAAGGATGTTTTACTGGTGGCGAGTTAAAGATCTTGATCAATTACATGTACTATACAATGTTGCTAAGCCAAGACTCGACTCGATCTTAAGCTAAAAACAAAATAACAAAAACATAAGATAAATATAAAATGAAACGGGATGGTAGTCCGTATGTTTTTTCTATTTTTCATTTTCTCATTTTTTTTTTATTTTTCTTGATTTTTTTTTTTTTTTTTTTTTTTTTTTTTTTTTTTTGCATACACTTTTACCCTACCATCCAAAATAATACATCATAGGGGCATTGCATCCCCCTTACACTTGAATTTTTACATAACTTTACAAATACTAATCTAATGACTCGAATTAAGATAATTGAAAAACTTGGAGTACTTTTAAAACATTTAGCACATATGGGGGTAATAAATGATGTTCTTCCCCATTACTCCATTATACTAGTACTTTACCCATGAGTCCCAATCGTCCCAAAACAATATGTACAAGGATATGACTCAACTTAGCAACCATGTAATCAACTAGATAATTAACTTGGGTTTAAACAAATGTTGTAACAATAATGCACTAAAGATGAGTGCATACAAGGTAGGCTAAGGCGATTTGGGTGTACATTTAAGTGGGGTGTAACAAATTCTTCCTTTAAGTAAAATGCTTAAAGGTCGAAACGAAAAGATAGGCTCTGAGGGGTGTACTAGGGGTATCGTGTACTAAAAATGAGTACAACGCAAAGGGTGTGGGAGAATTACTTGACCAATGTAGCCAACGTAATTATAACAAAAACACAGGTGTAAAACAATGGGTTAATCCTAATGCCTCTTATCATGTAGTAAATCTAACTACACGAATGTAGTCTCACTTGTGGCCTTGGAATGGTCCTAACGCAAGTTCTAGAATCTAAGTGCTACCGGTACACACATCATAGCATAAATGCTTTTCCTACCAATTCTAGGGGCGAACCTCACATATTTGGGGTGGAAAATTTTTTAGTGGTACGGTTTTTGTGCTAGTCATATAACTCCTATCCATGAGACGCTCATTAAGATCAAAGTTTTACTCCTAAATGTTGTAAAAAATTTTAAATTTGGCACTAAAATTACCCTAATCAAGTATTTCTCTCAGTTTTATTACACATCTATTATTAAACAAACAAAAATCAAGCGCAATTGTATTCTCTAAAATCGTACTTTTACCCTCCCCTTACACTTAAGATGAACATTGTCCCCAATGTTCAAATAACAAGATGTAAAAGCATAAAGTAAAAGAATGAAATCAAATACTCCCCTGATTCGCTCGTTGGATAATGAAATTACACGGTTAGATCTTCCTCCAAAGAGAATGTTGAAGCTCCATGACTAATGCATCGCCATAAGCTTGATTCCATAAACATTTCCTTGTCCAAAATAACCTGTTAACCTGAGAAAACAAACACGAAAACCTGCATAACATCGGCGGGATAAAATCTATATATAAGGATATAATGCTTGTGGAATGATAATTTTGCAGATTCCTGGAGATTATAAGTTGGAGATTTTAATAAAAACTTTTTATGAAAACAAAACTTTCAAAAATTTCTGGAAATTAAATCTGACGCCGTCAGGTTATAACCCCTGACGCCGTCAGAAATGACCTGACAAAAATTTTCATTTTAAGTTTCCGGAAAATTTCTGGAAAAACCTTTACCTTACTTCCTGGAAATCCTGCGAAACATCACTATGACTCGATACAAGCATTTGACTCAAACAAATACTAATATGTATGCTAATTTATTATTATTACGATTCATGTTCATATGTGTTCTAATAAACCGATTTAGATTTCCCTTACACTTATCTTTTGCAAAATACCTTTATATGTAGTTAAGACGAAGTTAAAAACAAAATAAAGCATTTTCACAATTTAGTTTTGAACATGAATCAATAAGAATAAAAATTAAACATACATACGGGAAATAAAATCAAACAAGCAAATAAATAAACACACAAAGCAAATAAAACAAATAAAGCTTGGGTTACCTCCCAAGAAGCGCTTTTCTTTATTAACGAGTCTTGTAGCTAGACTCAAAGTAAGGCTCATCTAGTGTCGCTTATGCTCACGTATCCGAGTGTGAGCCATCTAATTGTTGCCTCATCTTTCTTGTATTCATCATTTAGCTCCAAACATCCATGATAGTATCTCTTATTTTTCTCATGTGGATATTTGAGCCCCTTCCCCTTATCATTCTCACTTAACAAGTCGATAGGCATAATTCTATTGCAAGCTTCAATGGGGTAGTTCTTAAACCTAGGATGTGCTCGGGGCATTTGATAGACAAAATCTTCATCCCCATCCGAGAATGTAATTAACCCGTCCACAAGTTTTTCGTCAAGGTTGGTCAACCTTTTGAAGGGTTCTCCAAAAATGACTTGGGTTAATTTGTCATCGATAAATTCTCCTAAGTTCTCCATAACCATAAAATCCACCACATACACAAAACTTCCTACGAACACGTGTAGTGGCTTAATCCTAGCAACAATGTTATCTCCTTGATATTCAAGCTCATCTACCATGATTTTATTATAATTAGCGCGAGAAATAATGTTCATAGGCAAAGACGAGTTAAGATAAGCATAAAAATCATGATAACCAATTTTACACGGGAATTGCATGTTAAAGAGGCTATCCTTTTCGATCTTAGTCCTAGGGTCAACATACTTAAAGGGGTCAATTTCCTCTTTTCCCCATTCCTCGTTAACTACTTCTCCATTACCGATATCCTCATCGGAGTCTGAGTAGTAAAATGGACTGACATAGTCATTCTCATGGTCAGACTCCTCCATCTCAGAATTGTTACCAAAGTGGTGGTCGGGTGAAAGGTTGTTGTTTGCTACTATGGGGGCGGGAACGGGTAGTTGAAAATTTGCACGGCGAAAAACACGAATAACAGGGATCAAATGACTAATGTTACTCATGAGGTAAGTGGAAGGTATCACAAACAAAAGTACAAAGAAATAAGATAGACTAAAGAAAACCTAGAAAAATAAAATAAAAATCTCACTAGAAAGGAATCTAGTGAGTAGACCTAATAGAAATAAAAATTCAACCTAAACAATAACTATTCCCCGGGCTGCGGCGCCAAAAACTTGATGTGCGTGGTTTTGTAACCTTACAACAGGTTTTACCTCTCGAGGGATCTCAAGAGGCTTACAACCCCACCAGGCAGTGTACCTGACCGATGTAGTATAGTGTAGTGGTAAGTACGGGGGATTGATCGTTCTCCACAGGGAATAGTGTTCGTTAGGTATGAAAGGCTACTCTACTTAGGTCTAAGGGTTGAGGAAGATTCTTTTTATGTTTTTATAATTTTATGAAAGCAAGTAAAATCTCGGGTTTGAAGGAGTGGGCGGAATTAGTTGCTAGTCAACTAACCCAAATGACTACGAATGCAAATAAAATAAAATAACAAAAATGAAAAGTGGTGAGAAACTTATGTGTAGAGAAATGTGTTTACTTAGATTTCCTTACTCCCTAACTATCTTTTACCGGTTAATTAGTGTGTATTAGTCGCGTGGATGACGGGTGTATTCCTTAATACCATTCGTGGGGTGGCGTACTTACTTCCCCAAACTCTACAAGCTCCTACTTCACTCCTATGTCGAGCCGGCTAGGAAGCTCCTAACATGGGATCACTAGAATTCGCTTGTGCATTAAATACAACCATAAAAACCTTTAGTACGCGTTTGGTTCATGTTTCTTAAGACGTTCAAGCAAGTTACCGAATAGGAAGTTAGCCAGTTTTCTTAAGCCTAACATAGATAAACAATCATCCAATACAACTAATAACACACTAACAACCAATAATCAATAGCTAGGTTTCATTAGATCTAAGCAAACACAAGATAAAATTAGCCTAACATGTTAAACAAAAGACAAGCATAAGATAGAATCAAACAACACATAGACATATTGAATGATTAATTGATAACTTATCTTTCAATGAAACATGGAAGATCTCAAGGCAAGAAGCCCTGAAAAAGTAGCTAAAATCGTCTTAGGGTTTTATCCCAAAATTCCACACACTAAGCTCTCCTTAATGACAAAAGATTAGAAAACTATATATAGATTTTTGGATCTGACGGCGTCACCTTATGCATTGTGACGCCGTCACCTCGCCGCTTTTAGGGTTCCCGGGTGACCTTCTTGACGCCGTCCCTCTTTAGCTCTTCAAAAATCCATTCTGGCCTATCAAGGCTTGACGCCGTCGGATCATGGACGTGACGCCGTCCCCTTATGATTTAAGCCGTGACGCCCTTGATTTAGTTAAAGCGTGACGCCGTCAGAATTCTCATTCTAACTCACTGGCCCGTCATGAGTAAATTTCACATCCAACTTTTCTTGCCAAGGCATGACGCCGTCTCATGTTAATTGTGACGCCGTCAAGAGTAACTTTTAGCCGATTCTTGAGACTTTGCCGTTTTCTTCACTTTAATGCTCCAAAAACGTCCAAAATGCCTCCTTTTCCAGATTTCTCCTCAAAAGTACCTAAAATGACAAAAGGAACGATTTAGGGCGATATTTGATCAAATAAATACGATTTCGGGCTTAAATGACCCCTTAAAAGCGGTACACTTTTCGCCTCATCAGTCCCCGCAGGTGTCACTATGGCAACCCCTCTGCGTAGCTTTCCGTCTGCTGGGTCACAGATCCCTGTTGAGTTGTTGCATGTGGACTCGTCGGAGAGTGCCATGGATGAGTCTGGAGAGGAAGGTTTGCTGCGGAAACGCAAGAGGTTGTTGGGTGATGATGGCGCAGGGACATCAAGTAAGCGCCCTGCTTTTTCTGTCGAGCAACCAGCCGAAGATGATGCGTCATCGCATAATATCCGCCCCCCACGTAAGCATTTGTGTCTTTAGATAGTCCTTTATTTCGCTATTAGTATTATAGAGTAACTTTGTTGTTTGCGTGTAGGGCTGAGACTGCTGTTGATGATGATGCGCATGTGGAGAGTTCGCCCCCCAAGACTGATGTTGGTGATTTTGGGCCTGAGAGTCCAGTGGATGAGGAAAAATCTGCTGGAGATGCGCCAAGGAGTAGCCTTCTTGAGGAGTTGGCGTTGTCTGCTGCGCACCAGGCTTCATTGGTGGCGCGGCTACAGGCTGAGTATGCTGGTGAGAGCAGCCTGGTTGCTCAAAGGGATAAGGAAATTGAGCTTCTAAGGGCGCAGTTGGCTGAGGCGCAGGCTGAATTGAGAACATCCGCGATGTATGACCAGAAGGTTGCTAATGAGAAGATGTTGCTCATGTTTGATCTGGCTAAAGAGCGCACTGGAGCGAAAGAGTACAAGGCCTCCTGCCTGTGGGCTATGAGATATATGGAGCTGAATAAGGGGAAGCTCATGTCTGATTTGGATGAGTTCCGCAAGGCTGTGGAGAGCTTGCTGGAGAATCAGGAGGGCAAACTGCGCAAACTCAGCATTGAGTATGATGAGGAGTTGTATCCTCATTTGGTGTCGACTATAGCTGAGCGCAGGTGGCTTATCAGCCATGGTTTGCGTCTGGCCGCCATGACCACGCTGGAGTCTCGAGAGGTTAAGGAGTCCTTCGGGAATGTGGTTCAATGTGCCCTAGCGCGTGGTAGGGCGGAAGCGGTAGAGGAACTGTGCGCGTCCAAGGTTTTGGCGATGTCTCCCTCAGAAGTGCCTGGTTATAATGAGAATGCTTATGGCGAGCTTGTTTCTGCTATGGAGAAGTTAAAACTTTTTGAGCTTCCTCATATAGCGCAGCTGGAGCGTGACCAGGACTTCCCTATTAGTGTGATTATGGAGGGTTTGACCTTGGCTAGACATTCTTCCGAGAATGCTGAGGAGCAGCTTGATTATTTTTTGAAGCCGGATGTGTCGCAGCTACAGGTGCCCATTTTCGCTCGCCCTCGTGACATCCTAAACCCTTTTGCTCTTGAGAAAGAAATTCCATTGAAGACATCCTTGGAAGCTCATGAGATGCGACTTGCCAAGAAGAGGGGTCAGAAGGGGAAGGCTATCCTTTGTGGTCTTGGCGCAGCCCACATTCCTAGATCTGATGGGGTGCCTGTTAGCGTACCAACAGTAGCGCCCAAGGATGCTGAGTTGTTGCAAATGCTTACAGATGCTGGTCGTGTGGCGCACCAGGCAGGTAGCTCAGGGCTAAGGCGTACTCGTAGCATGTCTTGGTAGTCTATGTGTAGTGGTCTTTTGTTATATGTCCACGTTTTCCTTGTACATATGCTTGTTGGATGTGTACTGTTGATGAACTTGTTATAATGAAGCGTTGATTTTGAATAATACCATTGTATGCATATTATATCAAATTTGGCTATGGTTATAACGTTTGTACTTAGTGATTTTATCTTTGCATAAAAGATGTCTAAGGGTCAAATTGCTTGTATAAACATATTTGAAGAAGGTTTACAAGGATTCATAATCACTTATACTTATCTTGTATGAAATTTATGACATAGTCGTGTATGACATGGTTGTATATAACATAATTGTGTATGAAATTTACAAGTTGCCGTGTACCCATCATGGGGTGCACAAGTGTATGGATTGCAGCGTGCTACTAAGACCATACTAAGGGGTTAGTTGTCTTAACTCCTAATTTGTTAAACGCGCACAGTGTGCATTGATGTGTATCCGTCGTGGGGTACGCATGGAACTTACTCCAACGTCTTGAGAATAAGGTGTTTAACAAGGATGCGTGATCCGGTGTTGATGGGTTTGCAACCCTCTTACTCAACGAGTCATTTGTTAGGTTTACTCATCCTTTTACCATCGTGGGTTTTTAATTAGTGCATGCACGCCATGTAGGCAAAAGATAATATAATGAACAATATTGAGACATAAATTATATGTAAGCAATAAAGTAAAGTGTGTCACGGAGTTAGCTAGAAACCGCAACATTTTATTAATACTTGCAAGTTTTTGTAAAAAGAAAAAAAAACATTTGTCTAAATGAAACAAAGAATGTAAATACACGGATATTTATTTGTCACTTACTAAAGTGCGTGTGTGTCCATGCATTGGGTCGTAACCTTTCCTAAAGATAGCATCTCTTGAGATTGCAGATATTCCATGTGCGTTGTAGCTCACGGCCTTCCATGTCGCGCAGCTTGTACGCGCCTTGTCCTAGTGCTTCAATGACCTCATAGGGTCCTTCCCACTTTGGTCCAAGTTTACCTGTGTCTTCTGCGTGGCTTGCATCATTAGCGCGGTACACAAAGTCGCCAGGTCTGAATGAGGTGCTTCGAACTTTAGCATCGTAGTATCCCTTCATCTTTGACTTGGTTTTTGCCTCTCGTATGGCTGCGCGCTCGCGCCTTTCCTCCAGTAGGTCCAAATCTATCCGTCGTTCGTCGTCATTGGTCGCGACATTAACTTCCGCGGTGCGGATAGTTGGCATCCCAATTTCAGCTGGTATGACAGCTTCTGTCCCGTAGACAAGGGAAAAAGGAGTCTCTCCATTACTAACCTTGATTGTTGTGCGGTGCGCCCATAAGACATGTGTCAGTTCGTCCACCCATCTTCCTCTGTGTTTGTCCAGGCGCGCTTTAATCCCTTCGCCTAAACTGCGATTTGCGCGCTCAACTAAGCCATTGGTTTGTGGGTGTTTTACTGATGCGAAGTGTTGTGTGATATGTAACTCTGCGCACCAGTCTTTGAATGGGTTATCGCGGAATTGTTTTCCATTGTCCGAAACAATCTCCCCAGGTAATCCAAAGCAGCATACAATATTTTCCCAAACAAAGCGTTTTACTTGATTACCTGTGATCGTTGCTACTGCCTTTGCTTCAATCCATTTAGTGAAGTAGTCTATTGCAACGATAAGGAATTTAAGTCCTCCTGCTGCGACAGGGAAGGGACCTGCGATGTCGATACCCCACTTATAGAATGGCCATGGAGAAGTGATAGGTGTTAGCTCTTGTTGTGGTCTGCGCGGGATGGGTCTATGAACTTGGCAGTCGTTGCATTTCTTTATCACATCGCGCGCATCACGGTGCATAGTAGGCCAATAGTATCCTGAGCGCAATGATCGCGCTACGACGGACCGTGGTCCTGAATGCATACTGCATGAACCAGCGTGGATCTCTCGGAGTACGTAATCTGCCTGAAGAGGTCCAACGCATCGAAGCCATGGTTGTAGGAATGAGCGTCGATATAGGATACCATCTCTAAGTTCGAACCTCTGCGCTGCGCGCCGTATCCGTCTAGCGTCCTTCTGCTCAGCGGGCAAGTTACCCTTGCTTATAAAGTCGATAATAGGAGTCATCCATGTAGGATTCTCTTCCTCTATTACCGTGGATATCTCCATCTCCGAGATGGATTTATTCTTTAGGATCTCCACTAAAACTTGTTTTGACAGGTGCGCGAAGCTGGTGGATGCGATCTTACTTAGCGCATCCGCTTTTTTATTCTCGCCTCTAGGAATTTGCTTAATTGTAAACCTGTCGAAGCCTTGTATTAGCGACTTGGTTTTGTCGAGGTATTGGACCATGTTATCCTCTTTAGCCACATACTCGCCCAACACATGGTTGGCTACCAATCGGGAGTCCACGTTTGCTTCTAGGTTACGTACACCCATTCGGTTTGCAATGCGTAATCCAGCGATTAGGGCTTCATATTCTGCCTCGTTGTTCGTGGCTGTGAATTCAAAACGCAGTGCGTAAGTGAATTCCATTCCTTCTGGATTAGTGAGGATAAGGCCAGCGCCCGATCCATCCATGCATGAAGATCCATCTGTGAACAAGACCCATGGTTCTTGTAATTCTACCTTGCTCGGTGGGGGTGCGTCATCGGTATCTGGTTTTTCGATGATGAAGTCTGCTAGTATTTGCCCTTTAATCGCGGTGCGTGGTCTGTAAGAGATGTTATACTCTCCTAATAGCACACTCCATTTTTGTAATCGGCCCGATGCGTCAGGTTTAGAGATAACTTGTTTGATAGGTTGGTCGGTAATTACTGCTATTGGGTGCGCTTGAAAGTATCGGCGCAGTCTTTTGGCAGCAAATACTAACGCCAAAACCAACTTCTCCATTGAGCTGTAGTTGATCTCTGTCTTTTTGAGTGCTTTACTTACAAAATACACTGGTGTTTGCACAGAATTCCTATCCGTCAGTAGCACTGCGCTGATCGCTCCTTGGGTGGCGGATAAGTAGATGATTAACTCCTCCCCTGGTCGGGGTGCGACTAGCTTAGGGAGCGCTGCTATATGTTGCTTAAGCTTGGTGAAGGCTTCTTCCGCTTCCGCAGTCCACCGGAAGTCTCCCTTTTTAGTGCACTTCTTGAATGTTTTGAATAAAGGAAGTGACTTATCCGCTGATTTGGACAGGAATCTGTTCAAACCGGCTAGCTTTCCATTTAGAGATTGAACTTCTTACAACGTGCGCGGTGAAGGAAGTTGGAGGACAGTGTCTGTCTTTTTCTGGGCATGGCTTAATGCCATCTGGTTCTATCAGATATCCCAAGAACATTCCTTCTGTAGCACCGAAAGTGCACTTCTTGGGATTTAACTTCATGTTGATCGCCCGTAGCGTTCTAAATGTTTCTTCTATATCGCGCACCACTTCGTCCTCAATATGGCTTTTTATGACAAGATCATCCACATAAACTTCTAAGTTGCGGCCCACTTGCTTTTCGAATGCATTATCTACCAATCGCAGGTAGGTGGCGCCCACATTCTTCAGGCCAAAAGGCATCTTTGTGTAACAGTAGACCCCTTGGCTTGTGTGGAAAGCTGTTTTTTCCTCATCTTCCTTGGCCATTTGGATTTGGTGGTACCCTTTGTATGCGTCCAAGAAACACTTAAAGGGATATCCACACAACGATTCCACTTTCCAGTCTATCTCTGGTAGTGGGTAGCAGTCCTGTGGACATGCTTTATTAAGGTCAGTGAAGTCCACACACATTCGCCAACTGCCATCGCTCTTTTTGACCATCACTGGGTTGGAGAGCCAATCGTGGTAATAGACTTCCCGCATGATGCCAGCGTCCACAAGTTTGTGTACTTCTCCTAGTATGGCTTTTGCGCGCTCTGGAGCCTGGCCGCGCTTTTTCTGCCTTACTGGTGAATATCCTTGTCGGATTTGTAACTTGTGTTCTGCTATCGATCGTGGTACGCCATTCATGTGTTTTGGTTCCCAGGCAAAGATATCCAGATTCCTCTGTAAGAGTGCGCACACAGCTGCTCTGCCTTTGTCAGACAGCGATCCTCCGATTGATACTTCTTGCTCTGGGTAATCAGGGTGAATTGCGACCTTCAAATTTGGAACTTTAGCTGCGCTCTGTTCTGGGACGTGCGTCGTCTCACATGTAATCGTGTTACATTCTTCTGGTGGCGCAGCGTTGTTGTAAATGGTGACAATGCCACCTTCTACTGGGAATTTGAGCATCCCATGCGCTGTGGATGGTACCGCGCGCAACGCTGAGATTCCTGACCTTCCAATGATGCCATTGTATGGCGAAGGGGATTTGATCACCATAAAGTTCATCCAGGCTGTCGTGGAGTGTTCCTTGTTACCGACAGCAACTAGTAAGCGCAGTTGCCCCATAGGCCATATCTTCTCTCCTGTAAAGCCAGTAAGTGGAGTCGTGGCTGGACTTAACTGTCTTTGTATCTCAGGACGCAATCTCTTGAAGCAATGTTCATACATTATATCCGCTGATGCGCCCCCATCGACATACATGCGGTGGATGTCGTGACCCCCCTCATTTATTTCAATGGTAAGTGGTTCTGCCACTGCGTTGTCCGCAGTCAAGGTGGGGAAGGAAATTTCGCTTCCATGAGAGAATTTCTGGCTCACTTTTTGCCTAATCTTTCGCTGCCATGATTGTATCATGAAGATAGTATCAGCTTTTTCCTTAGACGCTTCCTTCTTGCCTCCGGTTCTCTGCTTGTCTTTCCCCTCCTTAATATTTTTAACGAGGTGGTCCAACCTGCCTTCTTTCACTAGTTTCTCGATTAGTTGGCGTAACTGGACACACTCATTAGTGGTATGGCCCTTCTGTGCGTGATACTCGCAGTATCCGTTCCCTACGCGCCGATCCTCAGGGGTGCGCATAGGTGGGGGTCTTGGAAAGTTCGCACCTTCCGTCGCGAATATCTCCTTTGGAGTTTTTGTTAATGGGGTGTACTTGTCGTTTCCCCTTCCGCCCCCTTGGGTGCGATAACTTTTGTTACGATTGCCACTCTGGTCATTGGATTGTCTCCTTGACTCTTCTTGTGACCTATGGTTCGAGTAGCCTTTCTTGCTATCCGCAGCGGCTGCTTCTCCTTGGACGAAGGACCTCGTGCGCTGATATTTTTAGTATCTCTGGGCACGCCTTGACTTGCATGCATTCGTCCTTAAAGCGTTCCATGAAAGCGCTTGTGGATTCCCCTTGTCGCTGTTTAACCCTAGCGAGTTCGACAGGGTTTTTGGCGCACTTCTTCCTTTGAGTAAAGTTTAAACGAAACGCCTTTCGCAACTCTTCAAACCCACCGATGCTTCTGCGTGGAAGCTTACTAAACCAGTTGCGCGCATTCCCTACTAATGTAGAGTTGAACATATGGCACCACACAGGTTGTGGCCAATTTTCGATAGTGGCTGCTGATTCGAAAATTTTTAGGTGATCATCAGGATCACCTGTCCCATCATATGTTTTGACGTTAGCAGGCATGCGCCTTTTCTTATTCTCTGAAAAATCGCTGATGCGCCTAGTAAACGCATCAACTTTTTGGCAACGCCAGGGAAGAGACATGTCTTCGTCTTCCTGGTCGCGGTATTTCCCTCTTGATTTCCAGTGTCCAGTTTCTTTGTCCTCGTTGTCCGAGGAATCACTTGAAGATGAGCGTACTCTTTTGCGACGCTTGCGTCGACTATCATCAGAATCTGAGCTTGCTCCTCTGTGGCGCTTGCGCCGACTATCCTTAGAATCGGAGCTTGAAGGGCTTTCACTTGGGGAGCACCGTCGCCCAAGCCTATCCTGAACCCTGCGACTGCCAAGCCTAGCGTGGACATTAGCTCGCCGTTCCCCATCTTCATGCTCCTTCAAATGCTGAAAGTCGGCTGCTTCGTCATCCACAACCTTCCTTCCAATCCTGGTAAACACTGGTTGTTTGCGGTTATCCTTCTCGCGTCTTTCCTTTCGGTAGCGCGGTGGGGATGCTTCGTACTCAGGGTCGAAGTTGAGCCTGGCGTGCAGACTTTGGCTTGACCTCTTCTTTGCCTCCTCTTGCATGAGCGCAGCCAAGGCTTCGTAGTTTTGAGATACGAAGTCACTTGGCGCTAGTTCAGGCGTGACTCCTTCTAGCGCGATGGAGTCCGTTTCCAAAACAAGATCCTTGTTTCGGATAGGCGCATTTGGTGGCTCAGTGAAGTTCACTTCTGGCATGGCAAGGGGAGTGCGCTGTGGGTCTACCGCGCTAGTACTTGTTGTAGTAGCATTGGTAGTCATAGTGGGCGGTTCTACTGGAGTAAGGAGCAGATCTGAGTACGCTCCAAAGCTTCTAGGCACATTGGTTGTTCCAGAGGTCTGCTTGGAGGCCGCATCAGTTTGTTGTTTCTTCCCTAGTAAGTCGTCATGCGTTTTCTTCGCATGCGGAGTCCGCTCCTTTCCGTGCTTCGTCATTCTAGTTCTTAGCAAAGCTCTTAGTGTAGGGTCCCACGGATGGCGCCACTTGTTGATACAAAAGTTGGGCGTTCCTTGATTCCGTACCAATTCGATCTTAATGCTTGAGACCTGCGCACTAAGAAAACAGAAAAACACCGTTAGGCTTATCGTGGGATTGTCTCCCACGATTATCCTCCGGCGTGAGAGTAAGTAATCGGTTTTAGGGTTTGTAGAAGAGTTAGGGTTTGTAAGTCGTACCTTTGTGAGGGTTGAGATGCCCTCTATATATGGACACGAAATCCTTATTGGTTTCGTGTTCCCCAATCTTCGGTCTATCCCGCGTAGGGCGGTTAGGCAATATATATCCCATAAATAGAAGATATATTATCGCAGCCATAAATAACGTTGGGTTTGGGCCATCGTAAGCCCAAACCGTTATCGCAATAGCCCATATCGTGACGGGCTAGAGTCCATTCGTGATGGACTTAAGTATGGGTCGGGTTCGTGACCCGAATACGGACTATACGTCATCAATAGATATGGAGCATCTAAGATATGGAGCATCTGAAATGTAGATACGGAGCATCAGTAGATGCGGCGCATCTAAAAGATAGATGCGGCGTATCGACCTAAAATGGACAGAAAAGACAGAAATGCCCTCTCAGTTAGTTTATATGTGTTAGGTTCTAGACATCACCACACAATTCTTGTGTGTTCCTGTGATGTCGAGATAGAGAGAAGAGAGGGAAGAAGATGGAGCTTAGGATGATGATTTAGAGATGGTTAAGTGTTCCAATTCATGGAACAATTCCCTAAGCTTGATTCTTCATAAGGTATGATGTTCATGAGGTTTAATTAGAGTTTAATTGGTGATTAAGAATTTAGGGTTTGTGAACCCTAACTTGGGATTAAAGGGTAAATGGTGTTTTAAGATAATTAAGAGGTAATGATGATTATGTGATGAGTTTATGATGGGTTTAAGTTAGTAAATGATGGGATTGATTATCATATAATCAATATATGATTATATGATGATTAGAAGTGTTTAGAGGTTAGTTATGGTTGTATTAACCATGATTATAGTTAATGATTATGTATTATATGTTATATATGATTATGTGTTTTAGGATGCTTATGAGGATGATGATGATGTTGATGATATCGATGATGATGATATTGATTATGTGCTTAGCGTGGAGCTAAGGTAAGTAAAACGACGATGACATGTTATTATATGGATTGCTAACATATATGTGTTATGTATGTTTTTTGCTAAGTGATGAGGAATTTAGATATGCTTAAGTGATGTAATGAATGTGGCCTATGTGATGATTTGGTGTTATGGTATAAGTTGAGGTTATGTGATAGATGAGACTTGGAGTAGTAAACCCGTTAAGTAAGTGTTTAATGTATATGATGCTTATGTGTTGATTGAAGTATAATGGTATGTTGTGATTGTTTACTTACTAAGCGTTATCGCTTACGGTTTAGTTGTCTAACCATTTTGTAGGTGCTTATGCTACGGCTTGGATATGTGAGATAAGGAATTGGATTTATGGGTTAAGGCACGGTTATGCAATATGGGTAGATTTGGTAAGAATGTAGAGCTTAGGTAGATACCGAGCTCAAGTGTATAAGTTTGTACCCCCGTGAGTCAAGTGTTGAGTAGCGATTTGATAGTCATTTGATGGGTCTAAGCATGTTGATCGGCCCCAAACGGTCAACTAATATTGACCACGTAAATGGTCAACAAGAGTCAAACAGCTTAAGGACACAATACAATTTACCAAAGGAGTTTAGTGTTTCCCCGGGTCGTTAAGTCCCAACGAGGTGTGAACACTGTAATAGAACGAATTTGTGATCGGGTGAAATTGAATAGGAAAAGGGTGTGAGTGATTAAACTAAGGAATTATAAAAGAAAATAACTTAAACAAGCTATAAGAACGATTACGTGAAAGTAAATGACTTAGAAACGTTTAAAACTTAAAAACGTACGTTTAAATAAAAATTACGTAAACGTACAAAATAAAACGTGAATTCTGACCAATATAAATCCCACGGATGTGAAAATTATATTTTTAGAATCCAAATGATAAAAGAAAATTTTAGGAAAAATAAAAATATTTATTTGACTATTTATCTATTTAATATTAATTAATTACTATTTAATAATTATTAAAAACTAATTTAAATTATAATAAATACTAAATGAACTCTAATAAATATGAAACTTTTTCTAAAAATACTATAAGGTGACAGGAACCTATAAAAATTATAAAAATGATAAGTGCTTAAGGAAAAAGCTTAAAAATAAGCCAAATGGCTTAAATAGAAGCTATCACTTATTTTATA
Source organism: Artemisia tridentata subsp. tridentata (assembly GCA_021014915.2). Classification (NCBI taxonomy): domain Eukaryota; kingdom Viridiplantae; phylum Streptophyta; class Magnoliopsida; order Asterales; family Asteraceae; genus Artemisia; species Artemisia tridentata. Next base: position 382,525,944 of record CP139504.1, on the reverse strand, counting down.
TTTTGATTTTCTTGAATTTTCTTTTACAAATCTATTTAACTACTGATAATAACAAACTTTAATGAAGACAATATTTTTAAAACTTAAAAATAAGCAGATTTAGAGCTTGTGAGCTTAACAGCTTGGGCTTTTTGGCTCAAAATGGATATTAAGCTCAAACAAGCTATCAAATAAGCTATACAAAAGGAAACAAAGGTGAAATAAGATGAAAATAAGTTAAAGGGACTAGAAATAAGCTAGATGGTACAATGAATAATATTGATAAGCTTGGAATAAGCAAATAAGCAAGGTACTGCTAGTGTAAGAAAGGTACTGCTAGAGCAACAACCTGCTGCTGACTTTAGAGGCAAAATAAGCTTATGAAATAAGCTATAAAGCACAAAGTGAAGATTGGAGTAGCAAGATGGGTTGGTTATCTTTCCAAAAAGCCAAGACTCACCCTGTGGGGTCCACTGGTGAGCTTTTGAGGAGCTTATGAAAAAGCTTATGAAATTGACTCAACTACACTGATTGCTCAGTGTAGTGAGTGATTTGGATAAACATGGTTAAGCACAATAAGCAATCCAAATAAGCAGTTAATAGACAATAAGCACTTTAAATAGCAAGCTAGCCAGAAGGGCTTCTAAAAACAACAATAATCACAAGCTAAACCTCACTAATGAACAAATCACAAGCTTATGAAATAAGCTTATTGGCCTGTGCACAGGGGAGGTTGCAGACTCAGATCAGTTCAGAAGGCTAACTTGCAGACAAGAATTAAGCTAGCAAATAAGCTACAATTGCATATTTAAGCTAAAACAGATTAAGTTTAACTAGCAAGCTACTGATAGAAACAAAAATCATGCAAAGGGGTTAACTAATTAAGCAGTTACAATCACTAGAAAAATCTAAGAAAAGCAAACTATTAGTGCAGATGTAATGTTTAGGACTTTTTTCTGTTTTTGCAAGGTTGACTTTTATGAGCTTTAAGGTTAATCTACTTACTGATTATGTTATATTAGGCTAATTAGAGATGAAATTAAGCTAGATTAACAACTATTAAGCTAAATTAATGAAAATGGAACTCTAAATGCTAACAGATAGCAAATAAAGTGAGAATAAAGGCTATTTTGACTTTCTAACAAGTAAGTACTGGATTTTATTGTTGCACTGACCTATGTGGACCTAATGTAACAGGCATGAACAAAGAACAATAACACTAACTCAATATAACAACAAGAGATCAGCAAATCCAAACAACCTGATATGAAACTGAATTTGTGATTATTGAAGCAAATGATAGAGTAAAGTATCAACACTGATTCCAATGGTTATAAGATGATAACACAAGATCATATGTAAAACCCGAAAATCTAAAACATGCAAAATTACCAAATTACCCCTGAAAACTTTAAAATTAAAGTAAAGCTAAATTAAAGTTCCGAATTAATCCCGAATCTCTGGAAACGAACTACAAATCAAGCGAGATAATTTTGAGGCAAGCTCTAATTATTTTTACAAGTACAAAATGTATTATTTCACTTAAAATTCACTTGGGCCGAATTCTATATTAATAATACATAATAATTATTATTTAAAAACATTTATAACATAAAAGTAATTAAGGAAATAAATTAAAAAAGGGTAAATTGATTCTTGGGCCTTGAAGGCCGGCTCTTAGTCAATTCCCCCTCCTCCTAATTCAGTCCATCCCATTTTATATCATCCCATAATTTTATTTCTTCCATAAAACCCTAAAAACAACCTAGCCGCCACTCTTAAAAATCCCACACATCACATCTGAATTTTCTGAGACAAGGAGGTAATTTTATGGAGTTCTTCATAGTGCCAAGAAGGTGGGAAAAATAGCCACAAGGTCCTGGAGTCGATCGTGTGTTCGTGGTGATTTAATTGGGTTGAAAAGCTTAAACCGAACCAAAGAAATTCAAAGCGTGTGAATCCCTTGATCTAAAATATTTCTGGTATTTTTCTAGCTCTCTATTAATCACATATAACATGGGAAAAATACTTAAATCGAACCATGCATTGTATTTTGGCCGAATAGAAATTAATGGGTTTATAAACCCTAAAATCGAATTAAATCTAAAAATATTGTATGCGAATTTTCTGGGCCAGGTTATTATTTTTCGTGGCTTCTATAATGATCATATAACATGAGAAAAATGGTAGTTCGAATTTTTGAGGCCTAAAAACATGTATGTCGAATTTAAGATAAAACCGGATTTAAGAAATAAAAAGAGAAATTGTGGAAAAATTATTATACCAATCGATCTAGGGTTTTTGGTGGATGAAATCTGGAAATAAAAGTGATATAATGATTATACAATGATGGTCTAATGATTGGGATTTCTAGGGTTTGATTTTGTTAAGGTTTTATGCATACCGATTTGAAAATAATAAGTTAAGGGGGTGTTTTGTAATTATTAAAACTTGTGGGATATTTTTGTAATATTGTATGGACCTGGGAGAATGTGTAAAAATTATAACATGAGGGTCTTATTTGTAATTTTGGCAAGATATGGATTTAATTTGTAATATTAATGTCGAATTGAAAATAAATAAAAATGAGGGACTAAATATGTAATTTCTGGAAACTTGGTGCTGAATTAAGAGTAATAAATTATATTCAGGGGTTTATGTGTAATTTTGATAATTTAATGGCTTAATATGTAATTGTTAATAATTAAAGATTGAAATTGTAATTTAAAGAACTAAATATGTAACTTTGATAACTAGAGGGATCCTATTGTGTAAATTATGGAAACTTGAAGGAGCATTCGTGTAACATGCTAAAATAAGTACTCATGGTGTAAAATTGGTAAATTAAGGGTTTAATATGTAATTATAGTAAATTATATAATTCGAATTTATAATTTAAAAAGTATAAGGACCAAATGTGTAATTTACCGAAACTTTGAGGGCTGTTTGTAACATAATTAAATTGAGGGTTATTTTTTGTAATTTGAAGGAATAAAAGGACTTGATGTGTAATATGAATCTTGTGAAGGTTAATTTGTAAATTATATAAGTATAAGGTTTAATTTGTAATTAATTAATTAAAAGGGTGTAATTTGTAAATATTGGAAACTTGGAGGCTAAATGTGTAATTCTGGAAAGTATAAGTGTTTGAATGGTAAAATGATGATAATTTTAATTTGGACCTTTAACTTTGGTAAATTTACACTTATAACCCTGAACTATGAAAACTTGTCATAACTAACCCTGAACTTGTGTAACTTGTTAAAATGAATATTAATTCCAGAATAAGCTAATTGAAGACTTGACTTGAATAATATTACTTGAATCTTGCTAAGTATGGAAACCTACTAATTATGGAAACCTGCTAAAAATAGAAAGTTACTAAAAATAGAAGTTACTTATAATGGGAAGATAACTGAACCCCTTTCGTATTTCTGTCTTCTTCTCCTTTAGGTTCAAGAAAGGAGTGATCTTGATCCCTGTCAGCTACTCTTATGTTTGTGCTTGCTATTTGAATAAGGTACAGATATTCTGCTCTTCTTGTAAAGAGCCTTCGTCTCATTCCTGATTCCTGATTCATTGTTATGTTTTCCCTTGTATTGTGAACCATAGTTTGACCTTTGCTTTAACCTTTGTCTTGAACCTTGTCATGAACCTGAACTTGAACCTTGATACACTTGATATGAACCATTTGACTTGAACCTTCGACTTGAACCCTGCTATGACTCTTGACATGACTTATTGAACCCTGATAACCTGAATAATTAAGACCTTGAGTACTTGAAGGTTCATAGGATTTTACAACTACTTTTTAGATATATATGAAGAGGTTTTTGAAATATTTCTTTAAAGGACTTTTATTATGAAACTGTTCTAAGAACCATATTATTAAAATCATGTTAAAAAGGATTTTCTTATAATAAACTATTATGAACCTTTCAGTATTTGACCTTTCTGATATGGACCTCCTGATAATGAACTCCTGCATTTATCTCCTGTCTTGAACCCTGATATGAACCCTGATATGAACCCTGATATGATACCTGACATTGGATACCTGGACTTGAACCTTGATACACCTGATAGTATAACTGGATTGAGAAAACCTTTTTGATAAATTATGAAAATGTTTTAAAGATTATCTTTATAGAAACCATTTTCAAATAACCTCTTTTATGAAACCTTTTAAAGAATACTTTTATGGAAAACGGTATTTAAGGATTTTGACACTTATGATATGAATCCTGATATGAACCCTGATATGAACCCTGTTATGACACCTGATACATGATACCGAGACTTGATACTTGACCCTCACCCACAGTTTGAGACTACGAGCCATCTACTAGGCATGAGGGTTTCATGTCCATGTCGGTGATGCACCGCCGGCATGACTAGTGTGTAGCCCTAGTGATTTGGTTACGCCGTCCCCGATCTTGACTTGATTTATTACGTAGAGGAAGAACCCTGTGGCCTGCGGGTGCGTATGGATGCATCCTAGACTTGTCTTGTTCTTGTTACTTGTATTACTTGGTGACTGGCGAGTGTGTGCGATACACGCCTTTCACACCCCTGGGAGCTAGCTACTCCATCCCTGGAGGTATCCCCTCACCCTGTACTTGGTATGCTGAGGTCACCCCTCTATACACCCTGATATGTGACTTGATATGGTTTGACTTTGAGATTGACTTTGAGTTTTGGGCTCGTAGTGGATTTATGTTTCCCTGAAACCTTGTAACCTTATGACTTGACACTTGACCCGATATTTGACCTGACTTGATTTAACTTGGGATTTTGGTGGGTTCTGGCTTCATTTACATCTCCTAATGTAACCATTCTTAATTCCTGGTATGTCTGCATAACTCTTGTATTCCTTTTCCCGACTCTTGTTACTCTTGGTAGTATTTATTTTACTTTATATTTCCGTTACTACTGCTTTGTTTCCGTTATATCTGTTCACTGGGCTTTTTAAGCTCAGCCGCACGTTTTCTTTTCGTGTACGGCAGGTTATAAGCAGGACGACGGGTTTGGGTATGAGTGAAGAGACTTTTGGACTTAGAAGACCTTGATAGTTATTCTGAAGTAGAAGTCATTAGAAGGATTGCATTTGCAGACTTAGTATTTAGTTTTGTTTCATTCTTAACCTTAGAATGTTAGTATTTCATTTGTAACCTTTGACACTTTATTGTATTACTGTTGAAGTATGCTTTGTTTGATCTGATATGAAACCATTAACGTGACATCGTTACCCTTGCTGGGTTGGGGTGTTACAATTATGGTATCAGAGCCAGGTTGCGATTTCGTAATACATTTACCCTTGACCTGTGTAAGTTTGGACCACTAAGTTTCCACTGTAGGCGCTCATAAGATGACCTGTAAGAATTGCTCTAGGATTTCCCTATAGGAGCTTAAGTTCTGACCGGTGAGGAATGGATAGACTATAAGGCATTTGTTTAAGTATCTTTGCTTCCGCAATACTCTGATTCGTGCCTTACTTTTGGTTTAAGCCTGTTGAATCCCTCTTGGAGAGTGAAAGCTTATGCCTTACACCTAAGATTTGAAACCTAATTAAGTTTTGAAACATTGAAACTTGCATAGAAAATTCCTGACACTATTTGATCCTTATCTCCGGATTCTGACTCTGACCTCTGATCCTTTGTTAATCATGTGATACCTTTTCGGGCAATTCTGAGAATCTCCATAGCGATGACGTACTCGATACATTCTGTTGTTTGTCTCTTGCTTTTGATAAGCAACTGTGAATTTTCTGACGCTATTTGACCTCTGAGACTGTAGAAGTACTAGGTGGATGAAGATAGATTGTTTTGCTTACGACTCGAGATAAAGTATGATCATCATGAAGGCATATTTATGTGGTTCTGGTATTATTAACGTGATAATACTTACACCATATAACGTGCCCTCATTGTGGCCATAGGATATCTTGGGAAGTACCTAAGAAGTTTAGAACTTGATTCCCGATGGATTATCTGTGACTAGTGAGACCTTAGGTTCATTCTACCTATGCGTATACTCTGCCTTCGTTCGTCAAATATCTGGATTAGTTTGGACTCTTGTGTTGCATTCTGTTGACCTCAGTTATGAAACTTAAACTCCTTGAAGAGCTCTCTACTGTAGATACAATTAATTCGATTTGAAATTCTTGTTCGCATTCCGTATGAGTATTCCGTTCTCTTCTCCCTGCTTCCTGCAAATTTCGAGGACGAAATTTTTTTTGTTAGACGGGAAGAGTTGTAAAACCCGAAAATCTAAAACATGCAAAATTACCAAATTACCCCTGAAAACTTTAAAATTAAAGTAAAGCTAAATTAAAGTTCCGAATTAATCCCGAATCTCTGGAAACGAACTACAAATCAAGCAGATAATTTTGAGGCAAGCTCTAATTATTTTTACAAGTACAAAATGTATTATTTCACTTAAAATTCACTTGGGCCGAATTCTATATTAATAATACATAATAATTATTATTTAAAAACATTTATAACATAAAAGTAATTAAGGAAATAAATTAAAAAAGGGTAAATTGATTCTTGGGCCTTGAAGGCCGGCTCTTAGTCAATTCCCCCTCCTCCTAATTCAGTCCATCCCATTTTATATCATCCCATAATTTTATTTCTTCCATAAAACCCTAAAAACAACCTAGCCGCCACTCTTAAAAATCCCACACATCACATCCGAATTTTCTGAGACAAGGAGGTAATTTTATGGAGTTCTTCATAGTGCCAAGAAGGTGGGAAAAATAGCCACAAGGTCCTAGAGTCGATAGTGTGTTCGTGGTGATTTAATTGGGTCGAAAAGCTTAAACCGAACCAAAGAAATTCAAAGCGTGTGAATCCCTTGATCTAAAATATTTATGGTATTTTTCTAGCTCTCTCTTAATCACATATAACATGGTAAAAATACTTAAATCGAACCATGCATTGTATTTTGGCCGAATAGAAATTAATGGGTTTATAAACCCTAAAATCGAACTAAATCTAAAAATCTTGTATGCGAATTTTCTGGGCCAGGTTATTATTTTTCGTGGCTTCTATGATGATCATATAACATGAGAAAAATGGTAGTTAGAATTTTTGAGGCCTAAAAACATGTATGTCGAATTTAAGATAAAACCGGATTTAAGAAATAAAAAGAGAAATTGTGGAAAAATTATTATACCAATCGATCTAGGGTTTTTGGTGGATGAAATATGGAAATAAAAGTGATATAATGATTATACAATGATGGTCTAATGATTGGGATTGCTAGGGTTTGATTTTGTTAAGGTTTTATGCATACCGATTTGAAAATAATAAGTTAAGGGGGTGTTTTGTAATTATTAAAACTTGTGGGATATTTTTGTAATATTTTATGGACCTGGGAGAATGTGTAAAAATTATAACATGAGGGTCTTATTTGTAATTTTGGCAAGATATGGATTTAATTTGTAATATTAATGTCGAATTGAAAATAAATAAAAATGAGGGACTAAATATGTAATTTCTGGAAACTTGGTGCTGAATTGAGTAATAAATTATATTCAGGGGGTTATGTGTAATTTTGATAATTTAATGGCTTAATATGTAATTGTTAATAATTAAAGATTGAAATTGTAATTTAAAGAACTAAATATGTAACTTTGATAACTAGAGGGACCTATTGTGTAAATTATGGAAACTTGAAGGAGCATTCGTGTAACATGCTAAAATAAGTACTCATGGTGTAAAATTGGTAAATTAAGGGTTTAATATGTAATTATAGTAAATTATATAATTCGAATTTATAATTTAAAAAGTATAAGGACCAAATGTGTAATTTACCGAAACTTTGAGGGCTGTTTGTAACATAATTAAATTGAGGGTTATTTTCTGTAATTTGAAGGAATAAAAGGACTTGATGTGTAATATGAATCTTGTGAAGGTTAATTTGTAAATTATATAAGTATAAGGTTTAATTTGTAATTAATTAATTAAAAGGGTGTAATTTGTAAATATTGGAAACTTGGAGGCTAAATGTGTAATTCTGGAAAGTATAAGTGTTTGAATGGTAAAATGATGATAATTTTAATGTGGACCTTTAACTTTGGTAAATTTACACTTATAACCCTGAACTATGAAAACTTGTCATAACTAACCCTGAACTTGTGTAACTTGTTAAAATGAATATTAATTCCAGAATAAGCTAATTGAAGACTTGACTTGAATAATATTACTTGAATCTTGCTAAGTATGGAAACCTACTAATTATGGAAACCTGCTAAAAATAGAAAGTTACTAAAAAGAGAAGTTACTTATAATGGGAAGATAACTGAACCCCTTTCGTATTTTTGTCTTCTACTCCTTTAGGTTCAAGAAAGGAGTGATCTTGATCCCTGTCAGCTACTCTTGTGTTTGTGCTTGCTATTTGAATAAGGTACAGATATTCTGCTCTTCTTGTAAAGAGCCTTCGTCTCATTCCTGATTCCTGATTCATTGTTATGTTTTCCCTTGTATTGTGAACCATAGTTTGACCTTTGCTTTAACCTTTGTCTTGAACCTTGTCATGAACCTGAACTTGAACCTTGATACACTTGATATGAACCATTTGACTTGAACCTTCGACTTGAACCCTGCTATGACTCTTGACATGACTTATTGAACCCTGATAACCTGAATAATTAAGACCTTGAGTACTTGAAGGTTCATAGGATTTTACAACTACTTTTTAGATATATATGAAGAGGTTTTTGAAATATTTCTTTAAAGGACTTTTATTATGAAACTGTTCTAAGAACCATATTATTAAAATCATGTTAAAAAGGATTTTCTTATAATAAACTATTATGAACCTTTCAGTATTTGACCTTTCTGATATGGACCTCCTGATAATGAACTTCTGCATTTATCTCCTGTCTTGAACCCTGATATGAACCCTGATATGAACCCTGATATGATACCTGACATTGGATACCTGGACTTGAACCTTGATACACCTGATAGTATAACTGGATTGAGAAAACCTTTTTGATAAATTATGAAAATGTTTTAAAGATTATCTTTATAGAAACCATTTTCAAATAACCTCTTTTATGAAACCTTTTAAAGAATACTTTTATGGAAAACGGTATTTAAGGATTTTGACACTTATGATATGAATCCTGATATGAACCCTGATATGAACCCTGTTATGACACCTGATACATGATACCGAGACTTGATACTTGACCCTCACCCACAGTTTGAGACTACGAGCCATCTACTAGGCATGAGGGTTTCATGTCCATGTCGGTGATGCACCGCCGGCATGACTAGTGTGTAGCCCTAGTTATTTGGTTACGGCGTCCCCGATCTTGACTTGATTTATTACGTAGAGGAAGAACCCTGTGGCCTGCGGGGGCGTATGGATGCATCCTAGACTTGTCTTGTTCTTGTTACTTGTATTACTTGGTGACTGGCGAGTGTGTGCGATACACGCCTTTCACACCCCTGGGAGCTAGCTACTCCATCCCTGGAGGTATCCCCTCACCCTGTACTTGGTATGCTGAGGTCACCCCTCCATACACCCTGATATGTGACTTGATATGGTTTGACTTTGAGATTGACTTTGAGTTTTGGGCTCGTAGTGGATTTCTGTTTCCCTGAAACCTTGTAACCTTATGACCTGACACTTGACCCGATATTTGACCTGACTTGATTTAACTTGGGATTTTGGTGGGTTCTGGCTTCATTTACATCTCCTATTGTAACCATTCTTAATTCCTGGTATGTCTGCATAACTCTTGTATTCCTTTTCCCGACTCTTGTTACTCTTGGTAGTATTTCTTTTACTTTATATTTCCGTTACTACTGCTTTGTTTCCGTTATATCTGTTCACTGGGCTTTTTAAGCTCAGCCGCACGTTTTCTTTTCGTGTGCGGCAGGTTATAAGCAGGACGACGGGTTTGGGTATGAGTGAAGAGACTTTTGGACTTAGAAGACCTTGATAGTTATTCTGAAGTAGAAGTCATTAGAAGGATTGCATTTGCAGACTTAGTATTTAGTTTTGTTTCATTCTTAACCTTAGAATGTTAGTATTTCATTTGTAACCTTTGACACTTTATTGTATTACTGTTGAAGTATGCTTTGTTTGATCTGATATGAAACCATTAACGTGACATCGTTACCCTTGCTGGGTTGGGGTGTTACATCATATGAGCATCAAACATCAACAACACAAGTATAAAACACAGATTTGTCAAATATGCAATTTACACTGTGAAAATTCAATTTTAAGCACCAAGTGAATCCAATGAACAAACAACCAATTTTAATCAATATTATCACTTAACAACACCACAGAAACATAAAAATACAAAGATCAAAGCAATAAACTTGCTTCTACAGTAAAATGCAAAAATTTATAAGTTAGCTTACAAAATGCTTTCCAGACAAGAACTGAGAACCAAGGACCACAAACCTTTCCTAAAGCTTACCAATAAGCTCTAAACCAAGGGCAATCCATAATTAACCCTGCTCCATGCTTGATTCATCATGTAGACTGATTTTTTGATTTCTTTTTGGTATTTTTGTTTTAATGACTATAACTTGTTTTAAGGTTTCTAATAGCTTAAATAAGCTATGTCAGGAGCTTATGTGAGCTAAGTAGTCCAATAAACAACTACAATCAACAATATTGAAATGACTTGAAAATTAAGGGTACGTTTAAGCATAAATTGGAAATGTAAAGATAGATTGAAATTGGTACTGTAAATAGGTTTATTACACGTTGTCAATGAGTAATAAAACACTGAAAGCATTTAAATGACAAGGTAATAAAGTTAAGCAGTAAAAACGATGAAGTAAAATGAACATAAAACTATGATTCTATGATATATTTTCTTCCTTGCTTCTTCCTCTTCATATAGTGATCTTTTGGACTCCCCACTTGTTTCTGAGCATTTCCCACTTGAATTCGACCATTGGATCAACTGATTTCATCCTAGCCATACAAATGGCATTTTGGCGCCAAAAAGGAGATAGTGGAAAAATCCACTATCTCTGATAATCTTGAAAATTGGGGAAGAAGCATTAATTGCTTTTGGTTTGTTAGGTAGAGTGTGGTAAGGGAAAGGTTGAGGTGATGGGTGGTATTGCAGGGAGAAGGCGGTGGCTATGGTGGTTTTGGTTGGCGGTAAACGGTTTTAAGGGAGAAGGTTTGACCGAAGTCAAACCTTTGGTTAGCTAAGGGTTGGGTCGGGTTTAATTTTAATAAGATTGGGCTGGGTTTATTAGTGAGGTGGGCTTGGGTTTATTTAAGATTAGAATTGGACTGGGTTTAGTTTTAAATCCGGTTTTTGTTTTTAAGATAGGATTTAATAACAAGGACCAAAAGTGTAAACTTTGGATTTTTGAGAGGTGGAAATGAAACTTATTCAAAGTTATAAGAAGGGTCATTCTTGCCATAAATGAATAGTACAAGGACCATAGATGTAAGTTTTCCACTTTTGAATACCAGGGACTATGATGAAGCGAAAAGTGTACCGCTTTTAGGGGGTCATTTAAGCCCTAAATCGTATTTATTTGATCAAATATTGCCCTAAATCGTTCCTTTTGTCATTTTAGGTACTTTGGAGAAGAAATCTGGAAAAGGAAGCATTTTGGACGTTTTTGGAGCATAAAAGTGAAGAAAACGACAAAGTCTCCAAAGCTGCTGGAAAAGTACACGTGACGGCGTCACGGCTTGGCAAAAGAGGTGGATATGACAAATACACGTGACGCGCCAGAAAGTTTTACAATGGAAGTCTGACGGCGTCACCCTTTAAGGTGATCAAGGCCATCATGGTTTAAGTTAAAGAGAGACGGCGTCAAGCACAATTGTGACGGCGTCAACCCTTGACGCGCCAGAGTGGATTTTGGAGGATTAAAGAGGGACGGCGTCAGGAAGACCATCCGGGAACCCTAGTCGCGGCGAGGTGACGGCGTCACCTCCTACAACGTGACGCCGTCAGCCCCTAAATTCTATATATAGTTTTGCAATTTTTAGTCATTAGTGTGCAACTTTGTGAGGAGAAACCCTAAGACGAATTTTCTGCCATTTTTAAGAGTTTTATACCCTTGGATCTCCCATGTTTAATTGAAGATAAGTAATCAATTAATCATTCAATATGTCTATGTGTTGTTTGATTATATCTTGTTCTTGTCTTTTAATTAACATGCTAGGCTAGATTTATCTTGTGTTTGCTTAGATCTAATGAAACCTAACTATTGATTATTGGTTGTTGGTGTGTTATTAATTGTATTGGATGATTGTTTATCGATGTTAGGCTTAAGAAAACTGGCTAACCTCCTATACGGTAACTTGCTTGAACGTCTTAAGAAACATGAACCAATACGTACTAAGGTTTTTATGGTTGTATTTAATGCATGAGCGAATTCTAGTGATCCCATGTTAGGATCTTCTTAGCCGGCTCGACATAGGAGTGAAGTAGGAGCTTATAGAGTTGGGGAAGTACGTACGCCACCCCACGATTGGTATTAAGGAATACACCCGTCATCCACGCAATTAATACACACTAATCAACCGGTAAAAGATAGTTAGGGAGTAAGGAAATCTAAGTAAACATATTTCTCTCCATATAAGTTCCACAACCTTTTCATTTTCAGTTATTTTATTTTATTTGCATTTGTAGTTATTTGGGTTAGTTGACTAGCAACTAATTCCGCCCACTCCTTCAAACCTGAGATTTTACTTGCTTTCCATAAAATATAAAAATACAAAAAGAACCTTCCCTCACCCTTAGACCTATTAGAGTAGTTTTTCAATCCTAACGACACTATTCCCCTAGAGAACGATCAATCCCCCGGTACTTGCCACTACACTATACTACATCGGTCAGGTACACTGCCTGGTGGGGATTGCAAGCTTCTCGAGATCCCTCGAGAGGTAAAACCTGTTGTAAGGTCGCAAAACCACGCATCAAGTTTTTGGCGCCGCTGCCGGGGAATAGTTATTGTTTAGGTTGAATTTTTATTTTATTAGGTCTACTCACTAGATTCCTTTCTAGTGAGATTTTTATTTTATTTTTCTAGGTTTTCTTTAGTCTATCTTTTTTCTTCGTTTCTTTGTTCGTAACCATTACCATCCGACATCATGGAAGGTGGTAATATCTTTGATCCCAACAACCCACCACCACAACAACACCCACCTCCTAGAGCCCGTACCTTAGGAGACTACTCCCGTCCTAGCCACCATGGCTATCGAAACACCATTGAGCTCACTCAAGGAGCCAATGTCACTCCCTTGCGATCCGACACCATCCGGTTGGTGCAAAGCGGATGCTCATTCCATGGACTTCGTTCCGAAGATCCTAACCAACATCTCAAGGACTTTCTCAAAATCGTTGATTCCATAGACCTTGATGTTGCCACTCGAGAGACGACCCGACTACGTCTCTTTCAATTCTCTCTGCGGGACCAAGCTAGTCAATGGCTAGAGCGTCTACCCGCAGGATCCATCACCTCTTGGGATGATCTCACCACTCGTTTCCTCGCTCAGTTTTTCCCACCAGGAAGAACTACCAAGCTAAGGAATGATATCTTGATGTTCCAACAACGTCAAGGCGAAACCCTCTACGAGGCATGGACTCGATTCAAGGACTTACTCCAAAAAGTCCCTCACCATGGCATAGAACTTTGGCTCCAAGTCCAAATCTTCTATGACCATATCAATCTCTCCACGAGGCAAACCATTGACCAATCGGTCGGTGGTAAGCTACGTGATCTAAGTGCGGAACAATCATGGGCTCTCCTAGAAGATCTTGCTCTTTATGACAACGAAAGTTGGAATGATCCCCGTGATTTGAATAAAACGGTCAAGGCAATATCTTTGCCTTCGAACAATTCAAGCACTTCCGACCGTAGGATCATAGAACTTGAAGACCAAGTCAAGTTTCTTATGAAATCCTACGAGGCTCCTAAACCTTCAAGCCAAGTGAACAAAATCACATCTTCATGTGAATTATGTAGTGGTCCCCACGACACTCGTGATTGCATGGAACTCCCCGAACAAGCTTTTGCGGACTACGCATCCTCGCGTACCGACGGAGCGGGAGACAAGTGGTACACTTTCAAACCCGAGCCAAACCCCTATGGTGATTCATACAACCCCTCATGGAAAAATCACCCAAACCCTAGGTGGAAACAAAACCAAAACGCACAACATACCAATTCTTCCAACCCACCTAATCGTTTCCAATCAAGCGGTTCACCCTCGAACCGTACTTTCAATAACAATCCTTCCAACAATCATGGTAGTACCAATAACTTTGAAGGATTGATGTCCCAATTTATGGCATCTCAAGAAGCTCGTTTGGCCAAGTTTGAATCCGAATTCAATCAACAACAAACGGAGATGACCAATAAAATTGACAACTTATTGAAAGCCCTCAATAACCAAGTGCTATCACCTCCACATAAGGACGCTAGGAACACAAATAGCGGACCCCAAGTAAAAGACCCCTCTTCATCCAAACACGTCCACTTCGTCAACATTGTCACTATTAAACAAATTGATAGGAATGAGGATAATAGTGAACCTGAGGATGAGGTTAAGAAAGTCGAGGTTGATAAAGAAGTTAGGAAAAGTGAGATTGGAGAAGTAGATGATGATGAGGACTACTTCAATAGGCTACCCACTAAGGAAGAGCGCGCATATCATACAGACTTATTCGATGACCCCGAGACACCATACTTCCTAGGTAGACCAATTATAAAAATAGGCGACCCTTCTAATCTCAACATACCATGCAACATCGGACATTTGCATGTGTGGAAAGCTTAAATCGACCTTAGATCGCCCATAAACATCATGACTAGAGCCCACTACAACTTAATAATGAAAAATCAACTTGGGTATAGGATGTTCCCTAATAAGGGTTGGATGAGTAACTTCACGGGAAGAGTTAAGGGATTACCGGTTTATGTAGGAAACTTCACCTATGTCACCGACTTTGTAATTGTAGAAGATATCCGCCCAATAGTCGATGCATGCTTAACTCAAGTAGTTTTTGGAAAACCATTTGTTGAGGTCTCTAGAATGACTTATGAACCTTCCTTAGGGATAGTTAGATTTAAGGATGAGACCGATGAGGTAAACTATCAAATGCCATATAAGATAGAGCAATTCCAACACTTGTCAAATGTTGAGAAGGAGCTTAAGCAAGCGGTCTACTATAGGAATGATGAAGATAGAAGTAAAGGAGCAGACTATGTTATGGAAAGGATATCCGGTTTCTACAAGGATTGTCTGAAATTAGGACCAGAATATAAAACCGGACATGAGAATAACCTAGAAACCGTGACCAATGATGGAGTCACGTAATGTACGGTGACTTTGAGTCTAGCTACAAGACTCGTTAAGAAAGAAAAGTGCTTCTTGGGAGGCAACCCAAGCTTTATTTGTTTTGTGTGTTTATTTATTTGTTTTTTTGATTTTATTTGCTTCCGTATGTATGTTTAATTTTTATTATTATTGATTCATGTTCGAAACTAAATTGTGAAAATGCTTTATCATTGTTTTTAACTTCGTCTTAACTACATATAAAGGTATTTTGCAAAAGATAAGTGTAAGGGAAATCCAAATCGGTTTATTAGAACAAATGAACATGAATCGTAACAATAATAAATTAACATACATATTAGTAATTGTTTGAGTCAAATGCTTGTATCGAGTCATAATGATGTTTTGCAGGATTTCTAGGAAGTAAGGTATAGGGTTTTCCAGAAATTTTCCGGAAACTTAACATGAGAATTTTGTCAGATCATTTCTGACGGCGTCAGGCCTTACAACCTGACGGCGTCAGATTTTAATTTTCTGAAATTTTTGAAAGTTTTGTTTTCATAAAAAGTTTTTATTAAATCTCTAACTTATAAACTCCAGAATCTGCAAAATAATCATTCCACAAGCATTATATCCTTATATAGATTTATCCCGCCGATGTTATGCAGGTTTTCGTGTTTGTTTTCTCAGGTTTAACTGGTTATTTTGGACAAGGAGATGTATGTGGAATCTAGCTTTTGGCGATGCGTTAGTCTTGGAGCTTCTACTTTCTCTTGGAAGAAGATCTAACCATGTTACCTCTTTATCCACCAAACGAATCAGGGGAGTATTTGATTTCATTCTTTTACCTTATTTACTTTTACATCTTGTTATTTGAATATTGGGGACAATGTTCATCTTAAGTGTAAGGGGGGGTAAAATACGATACCTTAGAGAATGCTATTACGCTTGATTTTTGTTTGTTTAATGGTAGATGTGTAATAAAACTAAGAGAAATACCTGTTAAGGCAATTTTAGTGCCAAATTTAAAATTTTTTACAATATATAGGAGTGAAACTTTGATCTTAATGAGCGTCTCATGGATAGGAGTTATATGACTAGCACAAAACCGTACCACTAAAAAATTTTCCACCCCCAAATATGTGAGGTTCGCCCCTAGAATTGGCAGGAAAAGCATTTATGCTATGATGTATGTACCGGTAGCACTTAGATTCTAGAACTTGCGTTAGGACCATTCCGAGGCCACAAGTGAGACTACATTCGTGTAGTTAGATTTACTACATGATAAGAGACATTAGGATTAACCCATTGTTTTACACCTGTGTTTTTTGTTATAATTACATTGGCTACATTGGTCAAGTAATTCTCCCACACCCTTTGCGTTGTACTCATTTTTAGTACACGATACCCCTAGTACACCCCTCAGAGCCTATCTTTTCGTTTCTAACTTTAAGCATTTTACTTAAAGTAAGAATTTGTTTACACCTCACTTAAATGTACACCCAAATCGCCTTAGCCTACCTTGTATGCACTCATTTTTAGTGCATTATTGTGACAACATTTGTTTAAACCCCAAGTTAATTATCTAATTGATTACATGGTTGCTAAGTCGAGTCATATCCTTGTACATATTGTTTTGGGACGATTGGGACTCATGGGTAAAGTACTAGTGTAATGGAGTAATGGGGAAGAACAACATTATTACCCCCATATGTGCTAAATATTTTAAAAGTACTCCAAGTGTTTCGATTATCTTAATTCGAGTCATTAGAATAGTAATTGTAAAGTTATGTAAAAGTTCAAGTGTAAGGGGAGAACCGAGGCCCCTGTGATGTATTATTTAGGATGGTAGGGCAAGAGTGTATGCAAAAAAAAAAAAAAAAAAAAAATCGAAAAAATAAAGAAAAATACAAAAAAAAAGAGAAAATGAAAAGTAGAAAAAAAACATACGGACTACCATCCCGTTTCATTTTATGTTTATTTTATGTTTTTGTTATTTTGTTTTTAGCTTAAGTCGAGTCTAGTCTTGGCTTAGCAACGCCATATTGTACATGTAATTAATCAAGATCTTTAACTCGCCACCAGTAAAATATCCCTTATCCAACAAAACCGTGTTTATCATATCCCTACACCTAACGTTATAACCCGTTTAAAAGCCCTCTTTGATAGTTTATCTTAGGTGCTTACGCCTAGTGGAGGAGGTTTTTGATCCTTTCCCAAGCCTATGGTAATCTATTTGCTATGACAGGTAGTGAGAGATATTATCCATTTTCATTTATGAGATATACTTTTATGACACCTGAGAGATGTGAGTATCTAAACACTACTTGTGAGGTGCTAGTTTGTAATCTCCGTGCTTATTATGATTAAAGTGGAACGACTATTTGTTGTAATTACTTTTATATTAGCGTTAAATGACCCCTAACTTGTATTTTGATTAGAATAAAAGCGCATTTGCTTGAGGACAAGCAAATCTCAAGTGTAAGGGTATTTGATGAAGCGAAAAGTGTACCGCTTTTAGGGGGTCATTTAAGCCCTAAATCGTATTTATTTGATCAAATATTGCCCTAAATCGTTCCTTTTGTCATTTTAGGTACTTTGGAGAAGAAATCTGGAAAAGGAAGCATTTTGGACGTTTTTGGAGCATAAAAGTGAAGAAAACGACAAAGTCTCCAAAGCTGCTGGAAAAGTACACGTGACGGCGTCACGACTTGGCAAAAGAGGTGGATATGACAAATACACGTGACGCGCCAGAAAGTTTTACAATGGAAGTCTGACGGCGTCACCCTTTAAGGTGATCAAGGCCATCACGGTTTAAGTTAAAGAGAGACGGCGTCAAGCACAATTGTGACGGCGTCAACCCTTGACGCGCCAGAGTGGATTTTGGAGGATTAAAGAGGGACGGCGTCAGGAAGACCATCCGGGAACCCTAGCCGCGCGGCGAGGTGACGGCGTCACCTCCTACAACGTGACGCCGTCAGCCCCTAAATTCTATATATAGTTTTGCAATTTTTAGTCATTAGTGTGCAACTTTGTGAGGAGAAACCCTAAGACGAATTTTCTGCCATTTTTAAGGGTTTTATACCCTTGGATCTCCCATGTTTAATTGAAGATAAGTAATCAATTAATCATTCAATATGTCTATGTGTTGTTTGATTATATCTTGTTCTTGTCTTTTAATTAACATGCTAGGCTAGATTTATCTTGTGTTTGCTTAGATCTAATGAAACCTAACTATTGATTATTGGTTGTTGGTGTGTTATTAATTGTATTGGATGATTGTTTATCGATGTTAGGCTTAAGAAAACTGGCTAACCTACTATACGGTAACTTGCTTGAACGTCTTAAGAAACATGAACCAATGCGTACTAAGGTTTTTATGGTTGTATTTAATGCATGAGCGAATTCTAGTGATCCCATGTTAGGAGCTTCTTAGCCGGATCGACATAGGAGTGAAGTAGGAGCTTATAGAGTTGGGGAAGTACGTACGCCACCCCACGATTGGTATTAAGGAATACACCCGTCATCCACGCAATTAATACACACTAATCAACCGGTAAAAGATAGTTAGGGAGTAAGGAAATCTAAGTAAACACATTTCTCTCCATATAAGTTCCACAACCTTTTCATTTTCAGTTATTTTATTTTATTTGCATTTGTAGTTATTTGGGTTAGTTGACTAGCAACTAATTCCGCCCACTCCTTCAAACCCGAGATTTTACTTGCTTTCCATAAAATATAAAAATACAAAAAGAACCTTCCCTCACCCTTAGACCTATTAGAGTAGTTTTTCAATCCTAACGACACTATTCCCCTAGAGAACGATCAATCCCCCGTTACTTGCCACTACACTATACTACATCGGTCAGGTACACTGCCTGGTGGGGATTGCAAGCTTCTCGAGATCCCTCGAGAGGTAAAACCTGTTGTAAGGTCGCAAAACCACGCATCAGACTATTTCTGCCAATTTATGAAACTTCAGGGACTGAAACTGCCAATTTTGTAAACTTAGCTCATTTTTCACCTGTTTTCAATCCTTTTGTACCTGAATCATATAAAAACACATTCTATGGATATTTGTAGCATTATGTGACTTTTCAAAGTGTTTTTGGCTGTTTTTGCAGTTTAAATGGGAATAAAATGATGAGTATTTAGACACTCATCACATGTTTTATGTGTTTTGACTAAAGTTTAAAGGAGTGTTTGGATTAGTGTCTATTCGTACCCATTTTGGGGTTAAAGCGGGTCCAAGGAAATGTAAAGAGTTTTAGAATGTGTTGTTACAGTTTACATATGAAATGAATGATGTTGTAATGTTTATAGAGTGGAAAAGGTGTCAAAGTGGATTGTGTGGTGTGTTGAGTATATGCAGGTTTTCCTGCTGATGTTCTGTCTTAGTTGGTCGATACGGCGTATCTAATATATTAGATGCGACGTATCAGAAGTTTAAGGTGATGCGGCGTATCACTTCAGTTTGATACGGCGCATGGTCTCTCAGCTTTGATACGGCGTAACCCTCAAAAGGATACGGCGTATCGTTGGTCACAGAAGGGTTGTTTGGTTGTGTTATAAAATTGTGTGAAAAGTTTTGAAGGGTTTTCGAGTATATGTTCTTGCAAGTATTTTTAAAGGGTTAAATGTTATAGGTTCTGGTTATTAATGAAGAATTTATATAAGTTCGTTTTAGTCAAACGTTTCCGCGTCAAAAGTTTTAAATTCCGGTCAAACCGGGCATGGGGCGTGATAGTAAGTTGGAGTTCTCCTTTTTACGGTGTGTCGATAATCCATTAATTTGTATAAAACTCGTTTTGTTTACTTTATTACTAAAAGCTTTTGACTAATAGAGAATAAAGATCTAAAATCGCACGTGGTTCCACTTTTAAATTTTAGTTAAAACAAATTTTACTTTTTACAAAATTAAGTTTAAAATTGATTTTTCGCCAAATCAAAATTTCTAAATCAAATATCAATCAACCATAGCTAGACCACCATTTATATTACCGCATCAAGTCAACCAATTTCCCTAAACAAGCAGATAAAAATCTACTCTAACATCCTAATTAACGCTAAAAACATGGCATAATTAATTAAGCTAAACATAACTAATAACTAAGATAAACATGAAAAATAAAGAAAATAAAGAGAATAATGAAAAGGGATAAGAAAGTACCGGGGTTGGTTTAACGCTGCGTTAACCTCAAAGGCTTCCAACGGATAACGCACGTTAACAACATTAATGATATGTTGATTGAAAGATTTCCTGGCGAAGAGAAAGTTTACTATAGTTTTGATGAAGCAGAAGACGACACCCACAACTTCTATCCTTTGGAATTCTTAAACTCGCTCAACGTGAGCGGGTTGCCCCCTCATTGCCTGCGTTTGAAAATAGGATGCCCGATTATTCTTTTAAGGAATCTCGATCCGACAAATGGATTATGTAATGGCACGAGGTTGATATGTAAACGTTTTGACCCAAATGTCATCAATGCTGAGATTGCTGTCGGACAACACGCTGGAGTTAGAGTGCTCTTGCCAAGAAGTTTTACGCGAAGAGTAACGTGTGTTGTTAGTTTTTATCTCATAACTAATGTAATGTTTTACTTTCAGTTTCATTAAATGTTTTTATATGTTGTTTGATAGATGTTAAGAATTTTTTCTAGACTTTAGTTATCGTGTAGTACAACCGTTTGCAATTACATTCTGATCGGTTCACGTTCTATTTTGAACGCTACACAAAACACTCACCACAATATCACAAATCGTTAATTATTTGCCGCTACGAATTCCGTTGCTATGCACGGGTACTCGCCTAGTATAAGTAAAAGCATGGAGACATTTGAAATGAATTGATACTCGTCTTTGAATGTCCTATTATAAGCATATTCAAAGTCATTGTCTTTCTCATTTTTTGATCATCGGACAAAATTCAAGCCTCAACTTTTATTTTTTTTATTTATTTATTTATTTTTAAAAATTCCCCCCCCCCCCCCCCCTCATTGTTGAAAGCCAACCAACGAAAAGTTCACTGCGATACAAATATAACGGAATTTGCTAATGAAGGTTGGCCAAACTTTGGGTCGTAATTCATTTTCTTTAATAATATTTGTTATAGAACTCTTGCTCACGTAGACATTGCTCCAGTTCTGAGTTGTGTTCGCGTTCGAATTCGGGTACGTTCGGAGGTGGAGCCACATGTTCAGTAGTGGGGGGCGTTGCCCCCGAAGAACCTCTTGCGGATACCCAAAATACATAAGAAATTCCTTTTAAATGGCAACAAAAATGACCCGTGCCCTCAGGAAAATCATCCGAGTGCCCTCGACACTTTCAAGTTATTTAACAACCAAGTGTACTTTAATGTCGAAACTATTTTGCAGCGTTTAGTTCACCGGAAAAAATGGGGTAAAATGGTCAGTGAATTGGAAGGTGAGAAAGTAGATGGTGGTGAAATGGCAGGTAGTAGATGACTTTTGGCTGGTACAACCACTCGATTGTCCACTTCTAATAAACGTAATTGACCCAATTCTAGATCATCTTCTGGAATCGTATAACTGTCAAAAGTGAGTGACTGTTCATCGGAACTGTTATAGTCCGAATACTCATAAGGTTGGGTCGACGCCCGTCTCCCCCCAAACTGTACATGTGGTAGTACTCCGTATTTGTTATATATGAAAGTCTCCCTATATTTAATACTTTTTTTTTTTTTTTTTTTTTTTTTTTTTTTTTTTTTTTTTTTGAACTAGTATTTGTAGTACTTTATTAGGATAAAAACACAGATTTTGAGATTGGAACAAAAGTTTTGTTTTTCCATTGTACGTTGGTTAGAAACAAAGTTAGTAGCCTTCGTAATTAGTTTTTATGTTCCATATTGTTCCATTTTATTAATTTTAAGTTAATTTAATTTTGTTTGTTTACTTGTTATAGTTTGCTCAAGGTCAACTAGCTTTTATTGTTGTTATATTTATGCTCAAACAAGATTTATAACAACAATAATACCTAAGTCGGGTAGAGTAAGGTTTGGAGGAGAAGAGATGTAGACAGTCACATCTTTATCGGTAAAGGGATTGCTGCAGTTGTGTGTGCAAACAAATAAAATTATACTTTTGGATAAATATAAACTGTATTTTGCACCATATAAGCAGGTTTTTCATTGACTTTTTGCTCACTAGAAACTGAATTTTGTTGTTGTTTTTGGTGTTGTTTTGGGCTTTTTTTTTTTTTTTTTTTTTTTTTTTTTTTTTTTTTTTTTTTAATGTTTGGATATGTTTGGCTATTAGTCTATTACTCGAACATTGTTTTGCCATTAGTAAAAGTTGTTTTTCTCGAAAATATATTTTCGGTGGTGTATTTGCGCACATTAAACTTTGTTTTGTTGTTGTTTTAGCACAATGTAAGATGCTTTTTGAAATATTAAGTCGCTTTAAAAAAAATTGAACGACTTCTACGAAGGAAATTTATTTTTGCCCCCCATATGCTAATTTCCTGGCTCCGCCACTGGGTACGTTGAGTTTTTGTTCGTGATTGGGTCACGCTTTTGGTTGATCATTTGTTCGGATTTGGAGTTAATTAGTGTTTCCAGGAGTTCTGATAAAATACACATAATCTTAGCGTCATGTTCGAGTTGGTGTTTTGTGTTTGATTTCGATATATTTTTGTTTGGTTCTCAAAGGTAAATCTAGCCACAATACATATTAGTCACATGCTACTTATAAAATTCAGTGAATTGCTAGTCTCACATATTACATGTTAAGTTATAAAACTATTATAGAAATCAGCATTAATGATTACGAACAAAATTTGTATCGAGCCTTATAACATTCTAATTAGTAGAGGATTGGACGCTTAACATCAAAATAGATCATAAATGTGTTTGTTATTATGATACACAATTTAATGTATTGGATATATCATATGATGGGTTCTGGTTAATACAACAAAAATGTGTTTCAAACTTAGTCTTATTCAAGTTAAGTTTTACTTTGTCCTTGCATGGTTTTGGTTTGTTCTACTGATCTAATGTTACGACGTTCACTAAGATTGTTTTTAAACACATATAATTTCATCAAATAGAGGCTGTTACACCTGCTTATAAATCAATTTTTTTTGTTCTAGATAATTAACTGAATATGTTTTCATTTAGTAAAATTGTGGTCGAAGGAGGTTTAATAAGTTTTCTTGTACATACAATACGTCACTTTGCTGGCTTGTTTCTATGTCCTATTAGAAGTAAGGAGGTTTAATAAGTTTTTTTGTTCGAGAAGAGCCGACTCTTAGTTTTTGGACGCGCTATGCAAAAAGTATATAGCTAACAAATATAAGGTGTTAGGAACAAACTTTCATCCCCGTGAAAGGAAAACGAAAACTTGTTACTCAAGAAATATAAAACTTGTTACTTAAGTATATATGAAATATTATAGTGCTAAACTGCTAATCAAGACTTAGTTGTAGTTACGAGCTAAAAATGTGCGATAGGAGGTATTATGAGTGAGCATCAAGGCATGTGAAACAAAAGCTTAAAATAGGAAATGAGTTTTGGTTTTATCCCACATGGATAAATGTAAAAACTTAAGAGCAATATATAACTAAAAGATGGAGGGGGGTTACTAACACGTGGTGCTTTGACTTTGAATAATCTTTGTCTTCAAGTGCGAGTTCAACTCAAGCTTTAAATTTTAAATTTTAAGTTTGTTAAGCTGAGTAGTCATTATTTGTAAGATTATAGTTAATTCCATATTTAGGAGCAACTTCAGCGTATCTTTTTTTGAACATGTTACGTTTACTTAAACACAAAAGGTGGAATATAATTGTCCACATTAACTGAGCTATTATGAGTGAGCACTAAAGCATTTGAAACAAAAGCTTAAAATAGGACATGGGTTTTGACTTTGTCCCACATGAATAAATGAACAAACTTAAGAGCAGCATATAACTAAAAGCACAGATGTTTATTATCAACGGATGGATTTTTGTCATTGAATATAGAGTAAACTGTAAAATACATCCTTGTGGTTTACACCTTTTGGCACTTTACATTTCTGTTAAAAACTATTGGCAATATACATCCCCCGTTAGGCAAACTTTTGCCACATTACATCCCTAAGTTGGATGGGCGTTATCTTTCTCCGTTAAGTGTTTGCATCGTTAGTCCTTCCGTTAGTTTTGTTTGCATCGTTAATCCCTCCGTTAGTATTTTTTACAAAAATTAATTTTTTTTTCAAAATTAATTATTTTACAAAAATTAATTCTTTTAGAAAAATTAATTTTTTTTTCGAAATTAATTTTTTTAGAAAAAATAATTTTTTTTTTCGAAATTAATTTTTTTACAAAAATTTCTTTTTTTTCGACATTAATTTTTTTACAAAAATTAATTTTTTTTAGAAAAATTACTTTTTTTTTTCAAAATTAATTTTTTTTAGAAAAATTACTTTTTTTTCGAAATTAATTTTTTTACAAAAATTACTTTTTTTTCGAAATTAATTTTTTTAGAAAAATTAATTTTTTTTTTGAAATTACTTTTTTTCGAAATTAATTTTTTTTACAAAAATTAATTTTTTTTCGAAATTAAGTTTTTTTAGAAAAATTACTTAATTTTTTAAATTAATTTTTTTACAAAAATTACTTTTTTTTCGAAATTAATTTTTTTAGAAAAATTAATTTTTTTTAAATTATTTTTTTACAAAAATTAGTTTTTTTCGAAATTAATTTTTTTACAAAAATTAATTTTTTTTTCCAAATTAATTTTTTTTAGAATAATTACTTTTTTTTCGAAATTAATTTTTTATAAAAATTATTTTTTTTTTCGAAATTAATTTTTTTACAAAAATTAATTTTCTTCGAAATTAATTTTTTTTTCGAAATTAATTTTTTTTTTAAATAATTTCGAAAAAAAATTTATTTTTATAAAAAAAAATTAATTTCGAAAATAATTTTTGTAAAAAATTAATTTCGAAAAAAAGTAATTTTTGTAAAAAAATAATTTCAAAAAAAATTAATTTCGAAAAAAAAATAATTTTTCTAAAAAAAATTAATTTCGAAAAAAAAATTAATTTTTGTAAAAAATACTAACGGAGGGACTAACGATGCAAACACTTAACGGAGAAAGATAACGCCCATCCATCTTATGGATGTAATGTGGCAAACGTTTGCCTAACGGGGAATATATATTGCTAATAGTTTCTGAAAAGGATGTAAAATGCCAAAAAATATAAATCACAGGGATGTATTTTGCAGTTTACTCTTGAATATAAGCATACTCAATGACATCATTCTTTCGTTTTTTGACTGCGGGAACACAACTTTGGCCTTGACTTTTGTAGTTTTTTTAAAGATTGTTGAAAGTTATAGACCGAATTATTACATCCTTGACTTTTATAGTTTTTTTTTTAAAAGATTGTTGCAATTTATAGACCGAATTTACTACACCACGTATATTCAAGGAAAAGCTCACTGATTGACGAGAAATTGATTAGAAAAATCACTTGCGTGTCACCAGTGGCGAAGCTTGCCAACTTTTAGTAGGGGGTCAGGATCTAATATACCGAAATTTCACAATTAAAATGGGGGGTCGAAACCTAATATACATAAATTTTTCTACACGAAAACTATATACCCCCTATATCGCAAAAAAAAAATTCGGAGGCGTGGGGCGCCCCCCCCCCCCCCCCCAGCCCCTATAAAGCTTCGCCCCTGCGTGTCACCGGATAAAAATTTTGTGCAACACGACAAGAGTTTTATAAATTGAAATCACATTTGTGTCAAAAATACTTTTGTTTGAAAATTTTTCACAATCAATGTGCTCGAAACTTTGTTGGTGAGCACATTGAAAGGTTTTCCAAAAGTATCCGTCAATCCATTTCCTGGAACAAGTTTGATTCAAATTTGAATCGCCCCATCGTTTCTTTCCAGTTGTCACAAGCTTGATCCATGAAGGATCTCACATGTCACCCACCAAGAGCTTGTTTGATGTTGGCTCTAGAAGGATTTCCATCTTCATTGTGAATACTTTACGTATCACTCGGATGTTCTGGCAATACCACAAGGATAGTGCGTAGGACTCTTCATATATATTTTCTTGCTTTTCACGGTGTATGAAACAGCAAGCATATTGGAAATGTGTCCTAATGAGATTAATTGATGATCTCTTGGCTCTAGACTCAATAGTGCGTTTTGATTTAGTGATCGGAGGCTGGAGAGGACTGCCACCTTTTCAATATCGTCAAACTCGGAGTGAGAGAGACGATAGCAATGTATTGATCTCCGTGACAAGTGAAACAAGAGTCCTTTGAGGGACCTTGAGTGGCTAGGGAGGGTTGTGCAGCGTATCACTGGGTCCATGATACTTTGTCTTCAATGTCAGCAATCAACTAAGTGATTCTGACAGCATATGTATTGACCCGGTTTCTGCCTAAGGTGTAAGGAGGGCTTCTTTCTTTTCACCCTTTATCTTTACATTTCTTTTTCATTCTTCAACCCCTTCAGCGCTTACCGAGACTTCATAACTAGTACCTTGTTGGGTTTGTTCCAGTACTAGCTCCATCTCAGTCGGCACTTTTCCCTTATTCACTTTTCTCCTTTTTAATCATTCCTAAGGACTTCTATTCTAACTAGAGGATTGTCCCTGGGAAGATCCCTCCGGTTCTGGCTGGATCGTGGGAACTTATACCTAACCTTACCATCCTTATAACTCCAGTACGTTAAATAAAATGGTCGGTCTTTGGTGTTCTTCCACAATTGCCATCATAAATCATTCGCTCCCCCTCAATATGTGCTCCCCCTCAATTAATGAGGGAGAATGTTAGTGTCAGGTATGATAAGTTTGGAAGATTTTGAATTTAACAAAAATCATACACTGACACATAGCAACAAGTTTCATAAAATTCACTGCTAATTTGGTACAAAGTATCATGTTTTGATGATATAGAATTTTGAAAATCATCACTCTCCCCCTCAATCGATGACCCGTCTTCTATTTAAATAGCTGTGGTCATTGATTGAGTGATAGATTTTTATGAAAAGTTCAATTCAGATTGATATTCAAAAATCATGGTACCACCAAGTTTTCATACAAGTACTTTCCTGAAGAATCATAGATTGGAAAGTGCTTGCGATGTAAAGAAGACTTCTCTTCTTATACAAGAAATGATGCACTGAAACGTACATCAAATCAAAGAAACATGGATATAAAGTAATCCATGCCCGGGTGAACATCACCCAGTTGGAGGAACAACCATCTTTTTGACGACATGCTTTCCCCATTGTAAAGCGCGGGTTGCAGTATGAAGTAACTGCAAGCCATTTAGACATGTTTTAACCAGTTAGTATAACTTCTGCCCGAGCTTTATTTAAAGACCCGTGTCATTATTGAATGACATTTCTAGGTCCGTAAATGTTATCGATAAACAGAAGACATGCCTAGAGAAACTATTTTTGGTATTTTTTGTTTTTCTAATTTTTTTGGGTTTTTATAGGTTTTATATTTTTCTATTTTCTTTTTGTTTAAGGTATATACAACATATATACAAGGATATGTGAAGTCAATCCTTTACTCCTCCTCTTCTTCTTGAAGACCCTTGAGTGCTTCAGGTGTCAAGCTCTTCATGCCAAGTCGCGGGAGAATAAACTGAGACCGTTCTCTCGGAAGTGCCTTAGTGAAGATGTCAGCCAACTGAAACTCCGTCCTCACGAAGTAGAGTTCGACAATCCGTTTCTCAACCTATTCCCTTATGAAGTGATGCCTGATGTCGATGTGCTTCGACCGGGAGTGTTAGACATTGTTACAGCAGAGAGCGATAGCGCTTTTGTTGTCACAATACATAGGAATTTTGTTGTATGAAAGCCCATAATCGGAAAGTTGTGATCTCATCCATAGGATTTGAGCACAGCAAGCAGACATAGCAATGTACTCGGCCTCTGTAGAGGATATAGACGTGCTCATTTGCTTCTTAGAAGACCAACTAACCAACTTTTCCCCAAAAACTGAGCTCCCCCCGAAGTACTTCGACGAGTATCATGACACCCTGCATGATCCGCATCTGCATAAGCTGTGAGTTCCATTGCAGTGTATTTTGGATACCAGAGTCCCATGTGAATCGTGCCATGAAGATATCTGAAGATTCTTTTCACCACTTCCAGATGCTTTTTAGTGGGCTTGGTTTGGTACCTAGCGCACATACATACAGCAAACAGAAGATCTGGTCTACTGGCAGTGATATACATCAAGGATCCAATCATACTTCTATACTTTGTTTGATCAACAGGCACCCTAGATAGATCTTCATCCAGCTTTGATCTTTCAATCATGGGAGTGTCAACAGAGTCACTTGAATCGAATCCAAATTTCTTTAGAATTTCGTTTGCATATTTGGATTGATTAATGAAGATGCCTCCAATACTTTGAGAAATTTGCAATCCTAAGAAGAACGACATTTGTCCCATCATCGACATCTGGAACTTAGAACTCATCTCTTTCGAAAACCGATCACATTCACTGGGATCAGACGAAGCAAAGATAATGTCATCTACATATATCTGAACAAGGAGTAGATGTTTGCCTGCCTTCCTGGTGAACAATGTAGGATCAACAACACCCTTGGAGAATCCATTTGCAAGAAGGAACTTAGACAAGGTGTCATACCATGCCCTAGGTGCCTGCTTCAAGCCATAGAGGGCCTTCTTCAAGCGATAGACATGAGTAGGATGATCAGCGTCCACAAATCCTTCTGGTTGACTAACATAGACTTCCTCTTTTAAGTCACCATTTAAGAAAGCTGTTTTAACATCCATCTGGTAGACTATCATATTCCGACTAGCAGCATTTGCGAGGAAGATTCTGATGGCTTCAATTCGTGCAACAGGAGCAAATGATTCCTCAAAGTCTATGCCCTCTTCTTGTTGATATCCTTTTGCAACTAGCCGTGCCTTGTTCTTAAGAACATCACCATGCTCATCAAGTTTCACTTTGAAGATCCACTTCAGAGCAATGATCATTGCACACTCTGGAGGAGGTAATAATTCCCATACTTCAAGCCTATCAAATTCATGAATTTCATCTTGCATAGCGTTGAACCAGCAGTGTTTGGTCATTGCTTCTTTTGCATCTTTTGGTTCGACTTTTGATAGTACAGAGTTGAAGAAACACCACAGGGCATCAGTGGCTAGCTGTTTTCGAGTTGATACCGGACGGGAGAGATTACCAATGATGTTGTCAATCGGATGATCATTGGTCCATTTTCTGAGATGATCGTGGGGTTGAGAGTTTTGAACAGATGTTTCCGTGTTGTGATCTCCTGAAGTGGATGTGTTTGCTGAAGATTCAGGAGAAAATATGTTTTCAAATGGAACATCATCCACAGGAGCAAATGGATTAACTTCAAAAGAATGGTTATCTGCAGATCCTTGCTGCACCGAAGAAGATTGAATATTTGATGATACGGGTGAAAGACTAGCAGAAGGAGCATCGAGACCGATTGAGACAGATACTGATGGGCCTTCTGAATCATGTGGAATTTGAGCATCAGCAACCGGAAGTACAGCTGGAGTATCAATGGTAGTATCAATTGTTGTTGGCTCAAAATATTCATCAAACATCGGATCAAATAACTTCTTCAACTCTTCACTTGTGGGAGGTACATAAGGAACTGCAGGCGTGGGATTCTGTACAAGACCCGAACTAATTGGTCCGGGTGTCAAAAGGTTAAGAGCGGGTCCAGAACTAGATTGTCCAGAAGCCGGTTGCTCAGACAGCTCATCGAACGTAACATGAATTGTTTCCATGATTTGTCGGGTTCTTTTGTTATAGATTCTGTATCCCTTACGATCTGGTGCGTACCCAACGAAGAAACCTACGTCTGCTTTAGCTTTCAACTTTCCCAGATCTTGACTATCATTTGTCGGATAACACAGTGCACCGAACACACGAAGAAAGGAGAGATCTGGCTTCTTATTATGAATCAGCTCATAAGGTGTCTTGTTGTGAGTAGTATGAATCAGGGATCGGTTTTGGGTGTAACATGCTGTTGCAATTGCTTCTGCCCAAAGAAACATCGGAGCTTTGAAAAAAGATGGCTGTTCCTCCAACTGGGTGATGTTCACCCGGGCATGGATTACTTTATATCCATGTTTCTTCGATTTGATGTACGTTTCAGTGCATCATTTCTTGTGTAAGAAGAGAAGTCTTCTTTACATCGCAAGCACTTTCCAATCTATGATTCTTCAGGAAAGTACTTGTATGAAAACTTGGTGGTACCATTATTTTTGAATATCAATCTGAATTGAACTTTTCATAAAAATCTATCACTCAATCAATGACCACAGGTATTTAAATAGAAGACGGGTCATCGATTGAGGGGGAGAGTGATGATTTTCAAAATTCTATATCATCAAAACATGATACTTTGTACCAAAATAGTAGTGAATTTTATGAAACTTGTTGCTATGTGTCAGTGTATGATTTTTGTTAAATTCAAAATCTTCCAAACTTATCATACCTGACACTAACATTCTCCCTCATTAATTGAGGGGGAGCATCGTCATATTCCACTATCAGAATACATGATTAAACCTGACCACATTTTCTCCCAAATTTTCTAAACATATTTAAATCAATTGGGATCACAAATCTCAAATGGTTTGAAATTTTTGATCGGGGGAGAGAATGTGACTTAAATATGAAATTCTGATATAAAATGTGATCTTTTGAAACTCAAGTGTAGGCTCTCCCATATGTGCTAAACCTTTTCGTATATCGATGCACATATTGAGGGGGAGCGAATGATTTATGATGGCAATTGTGGAAGAACACCAAAGACCGACCATTTTATTTAACGTACTGGAGTTATAAGGATGGTAAGGTTAGGTATATGTTCCCACGATCCAACCAGAACCGGAGGGATCTTCCCAGGGACAATCCTCTAATTAGAATAGAAGTCCTTAGGAATGATTAATCTACTATTAATATTGACTAATCTACTATTAATATTACTCATAATCCTACGAGCTATTAAGTGCTAACGAGTACTCGGGGTGACCGAGTCTTCAGATGAATATTTATATTCCTAACACATGCCTTTTTTGAAATTAATAATGCGAAAAAAGATTAAGTGATTATTCATTTTACTTTAGCACATTAACCAAGGGGCATATTTCTGACCATCACATGAACACAACTCTCAATAATATCTTTTACTTTAGCACATTAACCATGGGAATGATTATTCCTTTTAATCTTTGAAATTTGATATATTTTGAAATTTTTAAAAATTTGAAATATTTTAAAATTGTATGAAATTTGAAATATTTCAAAAATGTTTGGAATTTGAAATATTTTGGAAAATTTTCATTATTCGACTTCGATTTTTTTTTTTAATTTTGAAATAATTTAAAAAATAAATTATTTTGAAAATTTTTAAATTTTCGAAATATTTTGAATTTTTTTAAAATTGACTTCGAAATTTGTTTTTTTTTTCTTAATTTTGAAATAATTTTTTTTTTTTAATATTCCCACTTTTTTTTTAAAATTTTTCTAAACTTTCAAAATTTATATAAATATTCCCAAAATTGAAATTTTCGAAATTTGAAATATTTGAGATAAGATTTTGATCTGTGGATTGCTTTACACCTGAGTCTAAGTCTATTGGTCACCGGTTCCGTTTACCCAATATTCTTTCGACCAAAAATGTAAAATAATCCAAACAACACCGTAAGTTGGAGTTCTCCTTTTTACGGTGTGTCGATAATCCATTAATTTGTATAAAACTCGTTTTGTTTACTTTATTACTAAAAGCTTTTGACTAATAGAGAATAAAGATCTAAAATCGCACGTGGTTCCACTTTTAAATTTTAGTTAAAACAAATTTTACTTTTTACAAAATTAAGTTTAAAATTGATTTTTCGCCAAATCAAAATTTCTAAATCAAATATCAATCAACCATAGCTAGACCACCACTTATATTACCGCATCAAGTCAACCAATTTCCCTAAACAAGCAGATAAAAATCTACTCTAACATCCTAATTAACGCTAAAAACATGGCATAATTAATTAAGCTAAACATAACTAATAACTAAGATAAACATGAAAAATAAAGAAAATAAAGAGAATAATGAAAAGGAATAAGAAAGTACCGGGATTGGTTTAACGCTGCGTTAACCTCAAAGGCTTCCAACGGATAACGCACGTTAACAGCATTAATGATATGTTGATTGAAAGATTTCCTGGCGAAGAGAAAGTTTACTTTAGTTTTGATGAAGCAGAAGACGACACCTACAACTTCTATCCTTTGGAATTCTTAAACTCGCTCAACGTGAGCGGGTTGCCCCCTCATTGCCTGCGTTTGAAAATAGGATGCCCGATTATTCTTTTAAGGAATCTCGATCCGGCAAATGGATTATGTAATGGCACGAGGTTGATATGTAAACGTTTTGACCCAAATGTCATCAATGCTGGGATTGCTTTCGGACAACACGCTGGAGTTAGAGTGCTCTTGCCAAGAAGTTTTACGCGAAGAGTAACGTGTGTTGTTAGTTTTTATCTCATAACTAATGTAATGTTTTACTTTCAGTTTCATTAAATGTTTTTATATGTTGTTTGATAGATGTTAAGAATTTTTTCTAGACTTTAGTTATCGTGTAGTACAACCGTTTGCAATTACATTCTGATCGGTTCACGTTCTATTTTGAACGCTACACAAAACACTCACCACAATATCACAAATCGTTAATTATTTGCCGCTACGAATTCCGTTGCTATGCACGGGTACTCGCCTAGTATAAGTAAAAGCATTGAGACATTTGAAATGAATTGATACTCGTCTTTGAATGTCCTATTATAAGCATATTCAAAGTCATTGTCTTTCTCATTTTTTGATCATCGGACAAAATTCAAGCCTCAACTTTTATTTTATTTATTTATTTATTTATTTTTTAATTTTTTCCCCCCACCCCCATTGTTGAAAGCCAAC
Source organism: Artemisia tridentata subsp. tridentata (assembly GCA_021014915.2). NCBI lineage: Eukaryota > Viridiplantae > Streptophyta > Magnoliopsida > Asterales > Asteraceae > Artemisia > Artemisia tridentata. Next base: position 382,492,718 of record CP139504.1, on the reverse strand, counting down.
CAACGAAAAGTTCACTGTGATACAAATATAACGGAATTTGCTAATGAAGGTTGGCCAAACTTTGGGCCGTAATTCATTTTCTTTAATAATATTTGTTATAGAACTCTTGCTCACGTAGACATTGCTCCAGTTCTGAGTTGTGGTCGCGTTCGAATTCGGGTACGTTGAGTTTTTGTTCGTGATTGGGTCACGCTTTTGGTTGATCATTTGTTCGGATTTGGAGTTAATTAGTGTTTCGAGGAGTTCTGATAAAATACACATAATCATAGCGTCATGTTTGAGTTGGTGTTTTGTGTTTGATTTCGATATATCTTTGTTTGGTGCTCAAAGGTAAATCTAGCCACAATACATATTAGTCACATGCTACTTATAAAATTCAGTGAATTGCTAGTCTCACATATTACATGTTAAGTTATAAAACTATTATAGAAATCAGCATTAATGATTACGAACAAAATTTGTATCGAGCCTTATAACATTCTAATTAGTAGAGGATTGGACGCTTAACATCAAAATAGATCATAAATGTGTTTGTTATTATGATACACAATTTAATGTATTGGATATATCATATGATGGGTTCTGGTTAATACAACAAAAATGTGTTTCAAACTTAGGTTGTGTTTGTTTTTTTCTTTCAGATCTGAATGGCGTCTGAAGTCTGATTCGGTCAGACGTAATCAGATTCAGACTGTTTGATTTTTTTCAGATCTGAAGTCTGAATACATCTGAATAAGGTCTGATTCGTTCAGACATTGAATAATGTCTGATTACATCTGAAAAGCTTAAACTTTAGTAATACTTCTTTTCAATCCTTATCTCCTTATCTTGGTCTTGATTTTTTATTAATAATCACGAATGGAGGGTCGTTTGGTTTGTTTTATAGCGAAACGATTATTTTTTGTTTATTCAGACATTCAGATTCAGACATAAAAACAGACAGTCTAAAATAATTCAGATTCAGACTTTTGGACCACTCATTCAGATTCAGAAGTGGTATTCAGATTCAGACATACACTAGTACACAAACTGCTTTTAAAAACGGTTAAAATGCATCTTTTAAAGCGGTATTGAACCGTTGTATTATAGACAGTAGTAAATAATTGAGATGACTATTTAAAACGGTTTGTAACCGCTGTAAAAGACACACATTATCACCAAGTACACATTATCCCACCATACATATAATATTATATATATATATATCTCTTTTTTACTACATGAAAACCCAACCGTTCTTTTAAATCACCATACATATAATATTATATATCTCTTTTTTACAACATGAAAACCCCACCGTTATTTTAAATCATTTCTTTTTGCTACTCACAAAGCAACCATACCAAACAACCGTTCTTTAAAATCAATACACGAATTATTTTTATCCGTACAAATCCAAATATAAATATTTCTTATTTTCCTGTACGGATCTTAAATATTTTCTCATTTTCCTGTAAATCTAAATATTTTCCTGTAAGAAAACTAAACTAGAATATCAACAAATCAAATGAATAAAACCATTACTTAATTTAATAAACTAACATGACAATCTCATACACAAAAATATCATCAAATGTCATGATAACAAAGTTACATATCCAAAGTTGTTCACAACTCTAACCATTATATATACATTGCAATTAGACAATAAAGACCTCAAGTTTGGGAGAAATGAATCGAGTAAAATTGTGTCACCGAATTCTCAACCCATTCATCAATGTGCTTGGTAGTTCTTGGTTTAAAGTCATTCCAAACCTGTGAACAAATCAAGATGAAAAGTCAATGACTCATTTTACAAGAAAATAAGATCTAAGTATAGAACAAAGTAAATAAACATTTACAAGTACTCACATTATGGGGGAAGTTTGATTGTAGTTTAAAGAAAAGTTCAAACATAGCTATCGCCACGTAATAGCCACATTCCCAAGTAGCTTCTTGTTGGGGACACTAAATTCAAATTAAGCATAGATTACATGTATGAAACAACTAAGTCAATTTGAGCACAAAAAATATATTTAAATGTATGATAGACGATTTACCTTAACCATATTCCAATTCCAATCAAGTGAAGACGTACCACAAGACGTACCACGGCATGCCCTAGAAATCAATATTGTGAAACTAGATTACTTTATGTACGCAATTGACAATTTAATATTAATGCTAGAACAATTTAACATCAATGCTAGAACAATTTAACATCAATGCTAGAATATACTTACGCTTCTACTAGCGGTGTCAAAGAGTATAAGCTAGGTTTCTTATTCCAACTCTTATTGAGTGAATCCAATATGTATCCCGTCTTCATCAAAGGGCAAATCACAAATAACACCCAATGTTCACTACACATATTTTTAAACATTTTAGTGCAAATGGCGGTATAGTACAAATTTTAGTGCAAATGATAGTATACTTAAAACCAATATAAGAAGCAAAGAATTGAACTTACCATTGCAAATATGGTGCAATAAATATGGTTTTGTCTTGTTGTACTCTTATGGTGCTCTCAATGTGTTTCAAGACTTTATCACCATGTGTACGGCATAATCGGAAATCAATTTCTGATGGGTTTAAGATCCCACACTTGTTCTTACCCTTCAAGCCATTTTGAACCAACCGATATAAATGCCTAAATATCAAGACAATTTATTTCCTCAAATCAATAGCATTCAAAAATATAAAGACTTTTGTTATCATAATAAATATTACTGTATAATATATAAGGAACTTACATCCCCCACCAATGTAAAATGGTACCGTCAAGCCAACCATTCGACATCCAGCCTAACACCGAGTCATAAAAAATACGGTCACAATAGAACTCATCATACAACCCATTAAGCGCCGGAACTAAGATAAAATCGCCACTTTTGGGTTTGTTTATGAATTTGTCAGCTATATTTCTAATATTCATCGGCCTTTTTGCCAACACTTTCAAGTATTTCTCAATTGTGCTAGATTCCTTTTGTGGCAAAACGGTGTGATTTCTCTTTTGTTTTTGTTTTGGAGGAGTTTTTTGTTTTGGAGGAAGGTTCTTTTGTTTCAGAGGAATATTCTTTTGTTTTGGAGGAAGCTTTTTCGGGGGAATTTTCTTTGGAGCACCTTGAGACATTGTGGCTAGTGTTGGCAATCGTTCTTCCACCTACATTCATGATATGACCTCGATTATACCAATTTGTTATTTTTATTTAACACTATTTAAGGATATTATGATTAGAAAACTACCTGTAGATCACAATTAGGTTGTAGATCACAATTAGGCTCGCTCATAGTCGGCTGATGTAATGGTGAACTACTTGAAGTAGTAGGATGATCTAATGGACTACACTGTTGATTGCTTGAAGGGCTACTTGACGGGGGGGGGGGGGGGAATTTTCTTTGGAGCACCTTGAGACATTGTGGCTAGTGTTGGCAATCGTTCTTCCACCTACATTCATGATATGACCTCGATTATACCAATTTGTTATTTTTATTTAACACTGTTTCGGACCTTGAATTAACAATGACATCATGATGTATTTACGTTTCATGCATAACCACGGTGGAAGATTATAGATGCATAGAAGAACCGGCCAAGTACTGTGAATACTACTCATGTTTCCGAATGGATTGATACCGTCAGAACTAAGTCCAAACCGTATATTTCTAATCTCAGCGCCAAACTTATCATATTTGTTATCAATCTTTCTCCATTGAGGTGAATCGGACACATGTCTTAATTTTCCATCCCTTTTACGCCCCTCAGCATGCCAACGCAATAGTTTTGCATCTTTCTCGTTTGAAAATAATTGTTTGAGCCTTGGTATGATGGGAAAGTACCACAATAGTTTTGCAGGAGGTCCAATTTTGATTACGTCATCGTTGTCGTTTGTTTCTTCTTCATTCTCATCGTTCTTATTTGTTTCCTTTTTGGTTACATCCTTATTTTTTGTTTGTTTTTTACTCTTATACCTCGATTCCCCACAAGTAATACATTTATGTAGATCCGCATACGCACCTCTATACAACATACAATCATTAGGACACGCGTGTATCCTTTCAATTTCTAATCCCATAGGACTCATCATTTTTTTGGCTTGGTATAACGAAATTGGCAACCCGTTATCGTCGGGAAACATTTCATGCAAAACCTCTAATAAGTCTGTGAAACTTACATCACTCCACCCATGTTTTGCTTTTAAGTTAAACAACTTTACCACGACCTTAAGTATAGAAAATTTACAACCATTATATAACGGTTTTTCTGAAGCATCAAACATTTTTTGTAATTTTTCTTGAACGTTGTCATCAATAGTACCTTCCATACCTTCCATACTCTGAAACATCTGATTTAATTTTTCGAAGTTCTCGTTAATGTATGAATCATTATTTTCATTTTCATTAGATACATGAACCGACTTGCCACTATTAACTAGTAATTCACCATGTCTTGACCAACGAGTATAATTTAGCACAAAACCACGTGTAATCAGATGGTTCTCAATTACACTAAGATCACTAAATTTATCAAAATTTTTACAATCTTTACAAGGACACCATATTTCAAGATCTCCATTTTTCACCCGATTAGCCTCAGCAGTTTCAAGAAAACTAAGCACACCTTTCACATATCCTTCTTCAGAATGTCCAATGTCGTACATCCATTTACTACGATCCATCTGAAATTTGAAAATCAAATATAACATGAAGTGCATGATTAATACACATGAATGAAACAAAAGTGGTCACGGTTTGTCTCTAACCCACTTTTTGAATACTACGTCTCATATGTGTATATGTTTTACCGAGTTTACCATTTAAAGAAAATTTCGGCAGCATCTCCCCTCTACTCCTCAAGTATGCGTATAAAACACAACCCAAAGGAGTAAAAGAGAGATATGTACCAAATTTTCTTAAATAATAAACTCGTTAAAACTTATACATCATATCCTAAATGAGACAAAATATTCAAAAAGCAGTCCCAAAAATGGGGACTTTCCGAAATTAATCTCTAGTAGATTAATCTCGGACGGGTATAAAACTTAAGGCATATGATATACAACTAACTAAATGAACTAATTTATCATTATAAATCTAAACTATAAATACTCGGACAAAACTATATATAACTAGAATACAATTTAACAAATAACATGAAAGTTCGGAAATGGAAATTGCTTACCTTCGTAAACAATGAAGCAATTATTGTTGAAGAGAGTTAATGAGCAATTATTGTAGAAGAGTTGGTTTAATGAATCATTTATTTCGGAATATTGCGGAATATTGCGGAATAGTTGGTTTAAAAGCTTTGAATGTTAGATTGATTTCAAGGTTTTGGTTGGTGAAGAAGAGTAAAGAAAGAAAAGTGAGTTGAGTACGTAAAAAAAATAAATAAATAAAGGAAAAGCTGCAAATCCGTGAAGTTATAACGTTCAGATTTGGAATTCGAAAATATTTTTTAAAACAGTAATACTCAACCGTTGTAAATAATAAAATTAAATTATAAAATACTCAATTATTTAAAACTATTCTAGTTAACCGTTATAAATAACAAGTATAAATTATAAAATATTGAATCTTTTAGAACATTAGTAATCCACCGTTGTAAATGAGAAAATTTAATTATAAAATATGAAATCTTTTAGAACTATTCTAGTTAACTGCTTTAAATGATAAAATTTAATTATAAAATATGAACTCTTTTAGAACTATTCTAGTTAACCGCTTTAAATGATAAAATTTAATTATAAAATATGAAATCTTTTAGAACTATTCTAGTTAACCGCTTTAAATAATAAGGGTAAATTATATAATATTAAACTTTTTTAAAGCACTCCTAGATAACCGCTGTAAATAATAAAAAAAAGTTGGATAAAATAAACAACCGTGTTAAATGATATATCTTATATTATTTTTATATTACTTTTGTGTTTTTCAAATTATTTAACACGGTTTAATTAAAAACCGTTATTAAAAGTGCGTTATAAAATGTTCTTTCTCTACTAGTGATAAAACCTCTAAAAAAACAAACAGCACCTTAGTCTTATTCAAATTTAAGTTTTACTTTGTCCTTGCATGGTTTTGGTTTGTTCTACTGATCTAATGTTACGACGTTCACTAAGATTGTTTTTAAACACATATAATTTCATCAAATAGAGGCTGTTACACCTGCTTATAAATCAATTTTTTTTGTTCTAGATAATTAACTGAATATGTTTTCATTTAGTAAAATTGTGGTCGAAGGAGGTTTAATAAGTTTTCTTGTACATACAATACGTCACTTTACTGGCTTGTTTCTATGTCCTATTAGAAGTAAGGAGGTTTAATAAGTTTTTTTGTTCGAGAAGAGCCGACTCTTAGTTTTTGGATGCGCTATGCAAAAAGTATATAGCTAACAAATATAAGGTGTTAGGAACAAACTTTCATCCCCGTGAAAGGAAAACGAAAACTTGTTACTCAAGAAATATAAAACTTGTTACTTAAGTATATATGAAATATTATAGTGCTAAACTGCTAATCAAGACTTAGTTGTAGTTACGAGCTAAAAATGTGCGATAGGAGGTATTATGAGTGAGCATCAAGGCATTTGAAACAAAAGCTTAAAATAGGAAATGAGTTTTGGTTTTATCCCACATGGATAAATGTAAAAACTTAAGAGCAATATATAACTAAAAGATGGAGGGGGGTTACTAACACGTGGTGCTTTGACTTTGAATAATCTTTGTCTTCAAGTGCGAGTTCAACTCAAGCTTTAAATTTTAAATTTTAAGTTTGTTAAGCTGAGTAGTCATTATTTGTAAGATTATAGTTAATTCCATATTTAGGAGCAACTTCAGCATATCTTTTTTTGAACATGTTACGTTTACTTAAACACAAAAGGTGGAATATAATTGTCCACATTAACTGAGCTATTATGAGTGAGCACTAAAGCATTTGAAACAAAAGCTTAAAATAGGACATGGGTTTTGACTTTGTCCCACATGAATAAATGAACAAACTTAAGAGCAGCATATAACTAAAAGCACAGATGTTTATTATCAACGGATGGATTTTTGTCATTGAATATAAGCATACTCAATGACATCATTCTTTCGTTTTTTGACTGCGGGAACACAACTTTGGCCTTGACTTTTGTAGTTTTTTTAAAGATTGTTGAAAGTTATAGACCGAATTATTACATCCTTGACTTTTATAGTTTTTTTTTTTTTAAAGATTGTTGCAATTTATAGACCGAATTTACTACACCACGTATATTCAAGGAAAAGCTCACTGTGATACAAATATAATGAAATACGCTTATGAAAGTTGGCCAAGCTTCGGGTCATATTTCATCTTTTCAAGGTTAGCATGAATGATCTTTGTTATAAGCCTCTTTATTGTTACCGGGTGTTTACCTTGAATCAGGGCCGTCCCATGAATTCTAGAAATTTTTGAGTGCCGTAGACGAAATTACAAAGTAAAGCCTTTCGAGAAGAAATGTTATATATAAATTGTTACCGTTTATAAGATATAATGCAATTAGTTATCTAATATTTCTAACATATTACTCATTTAAGATATTTTTCATCTAAATACTATTTTCTCTGTGGAAAATATGTGTACGCATGCATATAACTATTAACGGGACAAATTTTGGGGCCTCTAAAAATTTTGAGGCCCTGAACGGTCGCTCATCTTGCACACCCTCAAAGACGGCCCTGCCTCGATTGATCTTTGTTATAAACCTCTTCAAGGCCAGCATGTCATAATCCATCTGTGAAAACGTAGAGGCAGGGGGGGGGGGGGTGAATACGTTACCGTTTAAAAACTTTAAATATTTTGTATCAAATATCCAATCAAGCTTGCCATAATTTGAAAAATGCCAATTATAGTCTTATGACTAATATAAAGCATATATAGTAAAACAAGTTGTCACACAAGCATAAATATCAAGCCATAACACAAACAATAATATGGTGCAAGTATAAAAGTAAAGCAATAAGTAAAAGAAAGTGCAAACCGGACACGATGATTTATAGTGGTTCGGTCACGGAGCTCCACTCCGCCCTACTCCACTCCCCGAGTACCCAACTCGAGAGTTACTTCACTAAATCAACAAGCTCCCTTCTTGGCGGAGAAAACCTTACAAACGGCGCTTACACTTTTTCCGGTACAAAGCTAAATACCGGGTTCTAGTTTGAGGTAGAACCAACCTGACGTCGCCTATACAATATTTCCGACACTAAGCTAGATGTCGAGTTCTTTTACAAGGGTACAACCACTCCCGTTATGTTTTATGGCCCAACATAAAAACCTTGTGTTTTATGGCACGAACATATAAACCATCTAATCTAGTTTGGTGAATCTATTGTGATGATACATTGATGTTTATAATGATGATCAATGACACAAATGTATAATGGATATGAATGACTAATCTAAATGAACTTCCATTGATAGGAAGCCTTCAATGGATGAAGGTCACAAGTTCCCTAAGCTTGTTGTGATAGATCTTCATATAAGTATGCTTGTGGTGGATGATTACTTCAAGATCTCTGAGCTTGCTTAACAGGATCATTTCGAGAGTATACTTACAACATAATGAAAGTTAGAAGCATTATGGTCATGATAATGAGGGTGTTTAATGTATGTTACTACATTGTTAATGACTAATCTAAATGTATGCAAGATGTTAGAGAATATGTGTTTTGAAAGTGGTGAAGAAATAAGTGAACAATGGGCTGCTATTTATAGCCAATTTGGCTCAGCAACCAACGGATCACACGGAACCAAAAAAAGGGTTCCGCCCTTTATAATTTTTTGTTCCATGGTCCGCTGACAGAGAATCTACAAAATCTTTAGAAATCTTTCTAAAATCTACCTAAGATCTTTCCATAATCTTAACCAAATCTTTCCAAAATATTTTCTAATATCTTCCCAAAGTCCAAGTAAGATATCATGTAACACCCCAACCCGACAAGGGTAAAGATATCACAATAATGGTTTCATATCAGATCAAAACAAAGCATACATCTATAGTAATACAAGAATTCTCAAAGGTTACAAATGAAATACAGATACTACAAGTTACATATGAACTTCCAATAAATACTAATTCCGAAATAACAATAACTTCTAGTCATTTTTAAATCTAGAATCGCTATTAAGTCTTCTAAGTCCAATGGTACTCTCCACTCATTCCCAGCTTCCTACTAAAACCTGCCGCAGGAAAAGAAATGCGGCTGAGCTACGAGAGCTCAGTGAACAGATATAACGATAACAAACAGTGATAGAGAATAGTACAGAATAACAGAAACAAAGGTCAAACAGATATAATATGGTTCAAGGGATAAGTCAATGAATAAGTATAAAGGAAAGAGAAAAGGGATAGTAATCCACCACGAGCCCAGAAACAGATCATATCATATCATAACCATGTAACCATAAATCTTCATAATCATATAGAGGGGAGACCTCTCAGATAATCAGATAATATGAGGGGTGTCCTCATTCTTCAAATGGAGTAGCTAGCTCCGAGACATATGTGAAGGGCATGTATAGCACACAGTACCAATCACCAGACAATAATAAATCAATCATGTTAAATCCACTAAACAGATCAGATCTAGGATGCATCCATATGCCCCCGTAGACAAATAGTGGCCAAAATAGTATAATGCGCATATCAGATAACAGATAAGGGGACGTGGCGGAACATCACTCTACCGCCCTGGAGTCATGCCATTGGTGCATCAATGACACGGCCATGTTACCTTCATGGCTAGGAAACAGATTTTGGCTCGGGTATCAAACTAAGAGTCAGATATCATATCAAATCAGAATGTCATAACATATGGCTCATAACAGATAGTTCATAACAGATGGCTTGTATCAAATATCATCAGAAGTAGTACCAAAAGTCCAAATCAGAGTTTATCAGATCAAGGTTCATATTCAATAATCAAGTCAAGGTTCAGATCAAAAGTTCATTTCAAAAGTTTCCATCAAAAGTCCATTTTAAACAATCCTTTATTCATGATTTTCATAAAACGATCCTTTAGAGTGGTTTTCATAAAATAATCTTTCAAAACGGTTTTTATAAAGATAGTCTTCAAAATATAGTTTTCATAAAAGTTAGTAACATTTTATAAAAGTAGTTTCGCATCATTTATAAACATCTTTTTAAAATGGTTTTTCTCAAAACATTTCCATGGTATAATTCAAAAGGTTTTCATAACATAGGTTCATAACAGAGGTCATATCAAATGGAATCAATAGAGGAGGTTCAAGCAGAGGGAATCATAGCAATGGCATCAGGTCAGAAACTAACAGATCAGAATATGAAAGAGATCATGAGAAACCTTATAAGAAAGGTCAGAATATCTGTACCTTATACCGCAAATGACAAACACAACAGAAAATATAGAGGTCGGACGCAAACTCCATCTTCAGCGAATCTACACGAATTCATAACTAACTTATTAAAATCTTATTTAGTTCAGATTACTTATTTAGTCGGCTTTCCAGTTTTAGTAACTTTCCATATTTAGTAACTTTCTATTTTTAGCAGGTTTCCATAATTTGAAGGTTTCCATTTTTAGAAAGTCTCCATAATCGGAAAGATTTAAGTATCATAACTTAGGTTAAGTCATTATTTTTAAGCATATTATGGACATAGGGTAGATTTTAACAAGTTATGATAGTCTAGGGTTAGATATGACAAGTTTCCATAATTTAGGGTTTTAATTGTAAATATTCCAAAGTTAAGGGTCTTAAATGAAACTATTGCAAATGACTAATTAAAATACATATTTTATTCAGAATCACACTTTAGTCCTTTAAGTTTCATAATTTACACTTTTAACCCCTCTATTTTATTTATTTCCAAATCGATTTACACATTTACATAATTTACAATTTAAATCCATAAGTTGCATAATTTACGAAAAAGGTCCCCATATTATATTTTATACAAATACCCCTTATGTTAAGGCTTATTACAAAAATGACCCACGATCCTTAATGATTACAAAATACCCCTTTTCTTAATTAAAATCAAATCGGTAACACTTTAAATTATCAAACCCTAACCCCGATTTCTCAAATCATCATCCAATCATTATTTCCCCATTATATCAGATCTAACCCAAAATAAAATCCTAAATCGTTCGTTATTATTTTTATCCAATTTACACGGTTTTCATTTAAAAACCCGATTTAACACAAAATTCGACAAAGCCATTTTTAGGTTGCAACAATTTGAAATAACATTTTTCCAGGTTCATATGGATCATATAGAGTTCAAATAAAATAACTCTCATGCCCAGAAAAATTGTATTTAGTGTTTCATATTTTATATTCATTTTAATCATTAATAATTCAAACGATCGAATCAAGCCATAACAATTCAAACACACATTTTTACAGACTTTTTTGATGTTCCTAGAACTCAGAAAAATTATGCAAGAGGCCCGGAAAATTCGTATAGCATGTTTTATATTTTATACCCGTTTTAACACTTCAAAATTCAAACGATCAACAAAACCTTGCATGATTCGATTTAGATAATTTTTATATGTATTATATGATTAAATAGGCGTGAAAAAAATACCAGATAAATTATTTAACATGGGGATTAATCAAAACGAATTTATACCTCTCGGATGGAATTTGCGACAACAAAAACGTCTAGCGATCGAATCACTGAATCCCACGAGCTCTAACCAATTTTACCAGCTACTTTTGATTATAAAGAACCCCAGAAAATAATAGCTCAGCTCCAGAAATTCGTATGGATCGATTGTGGATTTTTGTGTGTGTTTTGTGTTATTCGGTTTTAGGTTTTGGAAACAATTAAAAAGTAACTAAATAATTGAAGTGGAGGCCGACTATGGAGGGGAAAGAGGGCCTAATAATCGGTCCATGATTGACCAAATAAATGGAATTGATTTTTGAATTGATTTCCTATTTATTTTGTAAGTTATGTATAATTAAATGTAATTTAAATAGAATCAATTTAAATAAAATTGTATTAGGTGTTTTGTACATATAATTAGGTGAGACAATGACTTTTGGACATGAAAAAAAAATTATTTCATTCCATGTGTAGCTTATTACTTGAATTTTGGAATCACTTTGGTGCTTTAAATATCCTTTAATAAAATTTTAAACTTGTAGGGGCATTTTGGTCATTTTGCATGTTTCAGATTTTTGGGTTTTACAACTCTTCCCCTCTAACAGAAAAATTTCGTCCTCGAAATTTGAACTCGCAAGGTGAAACGAAATCGTAACAAGCCGCAACAGATCATCGTAATATTCTCATGCCCGAGGAGGCTCTTCCATAAGATCTTCAGACCAAAGGTTTCTCATGACTCAATCAAAAACAAAGTGGGTTCAGATTCCCCAGAAAGAGACAAATTGGGTTGATTCGGATTCAAAGAACCATAAATCATAATTGGATGATAGGTGGATCTTCTGAAAAGCTTACATGGAATATGAACAGAATTTCAAATCAGATTAACTGTATTACTAGTGGAGAGTTCTACAGAGGTCAACAGGAAGCAATACGAGAGTTCAACTCATTCCAGATATTTAATGAACGGAAACAGAATATAGAATGAACCAAACACGGATAATCCTATGGAGATTCAGATTCTAAACTTCTTAGGTACTCCCCAAGATGTCCTATGGCCACAATGAGTGCACGTTATATGGTGTAAGTATTATCACGTTGATCAGGCGTCATAATACTAGCACCACATAAATATGCCTTCATGATGATCATACTTTATCTCAAGTCGTAATCAAAATCACCTATCTTAATCCACCTAGTACTTCTACATTCTCAGAGGTCATCAAAATCAAACACCATAACTAAGAGGAAAACGAACTACTCGAAAGAGTTAACGGAAGTCCCAGAATGTCTATCAGAATTTGGTACATCGTTAAAAGCATCAAATCGTCCATCATTCGTCAAATTTCTCATAACAAAACCATCGTCCAGCATACGCAGAATGAACACCGAGCGGAATTACTAACAGGGAACATAACTCGTTCAAGGGGTCCTATTATCAGTTAACGGAAATTTAGTAGGTCAAGAGGAAATGAATTACGTCATCCATAGCTTCATTCTTCGCAAATCAACTCTTCCAAACACAAACGTTCGTTTCAGAATTATCGTCCATTCCGATACTTGATCTTAAACTTCTTCCAAGTCCATGCAGTCTATCGTATGATCATAGGGTGGAAGGGGAATATAACTCGAGTCTGGTCCCTCAAGCCTTCGGCACCTCCTCTTGGAACTGTGGTGTAGTAACGTGAATCTCCGGTATGGTCACTGTGCATTCTTCCATCCGTGAGTCTGCTTCTGCTCTCAATTCATCTTAGTACAACTAAAATGGATAGAGAAGCAAGCCTGCGTGCCTTAGACAGGTCTTCAGCACGGTTCGAAATTCGCCAACTCCAACTGCCGTCATTGCCGGATGCATGGTAGTGTTGTCTGCTACAATCTCTGGACGCCAATCAAATTTGCTTCTTCCAGAATAAAGGGTCATTCTACAAGATGGTCTACATGTTCCCCTTCGTGCATACAACTGAAATACTTCTCGGAGGTTACTCTCAGTTTGTCATCTCTTTTCTTTAGAAGTCCTTGGGTTTGCTTCTTCAGTCCTTCAATCATTTAAAAGAGGTCGTCTGGTACGGAGTTTACAGAGATAGAATCAATCATTGATACGCTGAATTGAAAGATGGTCATGGTAGTGATACGATTAGGTTTACGATAGTCAATACTCCAAAGTTTTCTCTTTCTTCTTCACAAGTTAACAGGGTGTTCAAAATGAAACACTGAGGTGAACAAAATCATATTCCATCATCTTCTCCGATTTCTCAACTTCTATAGCATCATGGTCCGTCAACTGAGATTGGTTCAAATTTCATTCTACTTCTCAACCAGGAGGGAAACCCAAAAGTTCCATCGGAGAACAACAGAAGATTTGTACAACAAAACTTCCAATGCCAAAGCTTCTAGGGTGGGTACTAATAGATGTCAGTAGACAATCGACAATCAAATGAGATCGAGGTAGATGTTTTCATAGCAGCATTAACAGATTTGAGCGGTTACCGGATATCATAACGAAAGTGGGATGAAACATATTACTAAAGGTCACAAATCAGATACGGTAGTCCCTGGCAGCGTATGAGGGCCAGCCAATCCATAACTTAAAGACCTCAAAATCGAATATGTCAAAAGTAAACGGATTCGTAGGATGAGTACGGTCGCCAAGCCAGACGGATAGTTCATATATCAAGGTCAAGTACATGGTTCATCAAAGTGTGGAGATGGATAAGCGAACAATTCAAGGTGTTGGAGTCTTGATTAGCTATTTAGCATAGGTGGCAGGTAGGTTGTGAGTCATCAGAAATACAAACATCGTATAACTGTCAAGAGTGAGGCATATCGAATATTAGTTATCAGCATCATCATGCTCAGTTAACCATTTCTCATCGGGACAAAATTATCGTCATATCCATGGCTCACAATCACCAGAGTTCTCATAGGAGTAGTAATGGATTTCGTAAGGACAGAGTAATATCAGGTGATACATTTTCATCCAGCACGGGTAATTTAATTCACAGAATGGGTCAAACACATTAAGGTCAAATGACCTTCGGGATGGTCAAAGGATTATCAAACTGCTTATCAAACAGGTCGGAAATAAAGAACAAAGTTAGGTAGTAATAGCAAAAGTTTAACAATCGGAAATCATGGTAGGGGATTTCAAAATGGTTTTCAAACACCGAAGGTGAAACATAGGAGGGTAGTCGTCAATGATCAATCAACCTATCCTTTATCAGAATCAAAATCAAAGTTAACTATTCAATGAAAACAGATCGACAACGCAAGTCTTATCGTTCAGAAGTGAGAGGAAAACATTCTTATACTCGTGGTTAAAACACCACCAGACTTCTCATGGAAACGGAGATGTTTAAGACGAACTCAGATAGTGTCAGAAGATTTATAGATGCTTATCAAAAGTAAGAGACAATTAACAGAATGTATCAAGTATATCATCGTCGGGGAGATTCTCAGAATGCCCGAAGAGGCATCAGAATGATTAACAAAAGAATCAGAGTTCAGAGTTGAAATCTCAAAATAAGGTTCAAATAGTGTTAGGCAAATTTTATGCAATTACCAATGATTCCAAGATTTAACTAGGTTTCAGACCTTAGGTGGTGCAAAGCGTGAGTTTTCAATCTCCGAAAGTGATCTCAACAAGCAGGGCACGAATCAGAGTGATGCAGAAGCAATGATACTTAAACAAAAGCCTTATAGTCTACCCATTCCTCACCGGTCAGAACTTAAGTTCCTATAGGGAAATCCTAAAGCAATTTCTTACAGATTATCTTATGAGCGCCTACAGTGGAAACTTAGTGGTCTAACTTACACAGGTCAAGGGTAAATGTATTACGAGTCGCAGCCTGTCTCTCTGATACCATAAATTGTAACACCCCAACCCGACAAGGGTAAAGATATCACAATAATGGTTTCATATCAGATCAAAACAAAGCATACATCTATAGTAATACAAGAATTCTCAAAGGTTACAAATGAAATACAGATACTACAAGTTACATATGAACTTCCAATAAATACTAATTCCGAAATAACAATAACTTCTAGTCATTTTTAAATCCAGAATCGCTATTAAGTCTTCTAAGTCCAAAGGTACTCTCCACTCATTCCCAGCTTCCTACTAAAACCTGCCGCAGGAAAAGAAATGCGGCTGAGCTACGAGAGCTCAGTGGACAGATATAACGATAACAAACAGTGATAGAGAATAGTACAGAATAACATAAACAAAGGTCAAACAGATATAATATGGTTCAAGGGATAAGTCAATGAATAAGTATAAAGGAAAGAGAAAAGGGATAGTAATCCACCACGAGCCCATAAACAGATCATATCATATCATAACCGTGTAACCATAAATCTTCATAATCATATAGAGGGGAGACCTCTCAGATAATCAGATAATATGAGGGGTGTCCTCATTCTTCAAATGGAGTAGCTAGCTCCTAAACATATGTGAAGGGCATGTATAGCACACAGTACCAATCAACAGACAATAATAAATCAATCATGTTAAATTCACTAAACAGATCAGATCTAGGATGCATCCATACGCCCTCGCAGACAAATAGTGGCCAAAATAGTATAATGCGCATATCAGATAACAGATAAGGGGACGTGGCGGAACATCACTCTACCGCCCTAGAGTCATGCCATTGGTGCATCAATGACACGGCCATGTTACCTTCATGGCTAGTAAACAGATTTTGGCTCGGGTATCAAACTAAGAGTCAGATATCATATCAAATCAGAATGTCATAACAGATGGCTCATAACAGATAGTTCATAACAGATGGCTTATATCAAATATCATTAGAAGTAGTACCAAAAGTCCAAATCAGAGTTTATCAGATCAAGGTTCATATTCAATAATCAAGTCAAGGTTCAGATCAAAAGTTCATTTCAAAAGTTTCCATCAAAAGTCCATTTTAAACAATCCTTTATTCATGATTTTCATAAAACGATCCTTTAGAGTGGTTTTCATAAAATAATCTTTCAAAACGGTTTTTATAAAGATAGTCTTCAAAATATAGTTTTCATAAAAGTTAGTAACATTTTATAAAAGTAGTTTCGCATCATTTATAAACATCTTTTTAAAATGGTTTTTCTCAAAACATTTCCATGGTATAATTCAAAAGGTTTTCATAACATAGGTTCATAACAGAGGTCATATCAAATGGAATCAATAGAGGAGGTTCAAGCAGAGGGAATCATAGCAATGACATCAGGTCAGAAACTAACAGATCAGAATATGAAAGAGATCATGAGAAACCTTATAAGAAAGGTCAGAATATCTGTACCTTATACCGCAAGTGACAAACACAACAGAAAATATAGAGGTCGGACGCAAACTCCATCTTCAGCGAATCTACACGAATTCATAACTAACTTATTAAAAGCTTATTTAGTTCAGATTACTTATTTAGTCGGCTTTCCAGTTTTAGTAACTTTCCATATTTAGTAACTTTCTATTTTTAGCAGGTTTCCATAATTTGCAGGTTTCTATTTTTAGAAAGTCTTCATAATCGGAAAGATTTAAGTATCATAACTTAGGTTAAGTCATTATTTTTAAGCATATTATGGACATAGGGTAGATTTTAACAAGTTATGATAGTCTAGGGTTAGATATGACAAGTTTCCATAATTTAGGGTTTTAATTGTAAATATTCCAAAGTTAAGGGTCTTAAATGAAACTATTGCAAATGCCTAATTAAAATACATATTTTATTCAGAATCACACTTTAGTCCTTTAAGTTTCATAATTTACACTTTTAACCCCTCTATTTTATTTATTTCCAAATCGATTTACACATTTACATAATTTACAATTTAAATCCATAAGTTGCGTAATTTACGAAAAAGGTCCCCATATTATATTTTATACAAATACCCCTTATATTAAGGCTTATTACAAAAATGACTCACGATCCTTAATGATTACAAAATACCCCTTTTCTTAATTAAAATCAAATCGGTAACACTTTAAATTATCAAACCCTAACCCCGATTTCTCAAATCATCATCCAATAATTATTTCCCCATTATATCATTCATTATATCAGATCTAACCCAAAATAAAACCCTAAATCGTTCGTTATTATTTTTATCCAATTTACACGGTTTTCATTTAAAAACCCGATTTAACACAAAATTCGACAAAGCCATTTTTAGGTTGCAAAAATTCGAAATAACATTTTTCCAGGTTCATATGGATCATATAGAGTTCAAATAAAATAACTCTCATGCCCAGAAAAATCGTATTTAGTGTTTCATATTTTATATTCGTTTTAATCATTAATAATTCAAACGATCGAATCAAGCCATAAAAATTCAAACACACATTTTTCCAGACTTGTTTGATGATCCTAGAACTCATAAAAATTATGCAAGAGGCCCAGAAAATTCATATAGTATGTTTTATATTTTATACCCGTTTTAACACTTCAAAATTCAAACGATCAACAAAACCTTGCATGATTCGATTTAGATAATTTTTATATGTCTTATATGATTAAATAGGCGTGATAAAAATACCAAATAAATTATTTAACTCGGGGATTAATCAAAACGAATTTATACCTCTCGGATGGAATTTGCGACAACAAAAACGTCTAGCGATCGAACCACAGAATCCCATGACCTCTAACCAATTTTCCCAGCTACTTTTGATTATAAAGAACCCCAGAAAATAATAGCTCAGCTCCAAAAATTCGTATGGATCGATTGTGGATTTTTGTGTGTGTTTTGTGTTATTCGGTTTTAGGTTTTGGAAACAATTAAAAAGTAACTAAATAATTGAAGTGGAGGCCGACTATGGAGGGGAAAAAGGGCCTAATAATCGGTCCATGATTGACCAAATAAATGGAATTGATTTTTGAATTGATTTCCTATTTATTTTGTAAGTTATGTATAATTAAATGTAATTTAAATAGAATCAATTTAAATAAAATTGTATTAGGTGTTTTGTACATATAATTAGGTGAGACAATGACTTTTGGACATGAAAAAAAAAAATTATTTCATTCCATGTGTAGCTTATTACTTGAATTTTGGAATCACTTTGGTGCTTTAAATATCCTTTAATAAAATTTTAAACTTGTAGGGGCATTTTGGTCATTTTTCATGTTTCATGTACGAACCTGTGTTATAACATACGAGGACTTGAGACGTTGAGAGGTGTTGAATGTATGTTGAGACAAAATATGATTACGAGTAACTTGTACATTTTACGTTATGTATCAAGTTACATGTTTGTCATCAATCATAACAAATGAGACTGTATAGATTAAATATCGTAATATTTGCACTAACAATCTTCCCCTTTTTGATGATGACGAAATATGTAAACATGATAGATAGTAAAATGTAAAAAGTCACTTGTGTCTGCTTTACCTTCTACATTACCTTCTCCGTTTACACTCTTTTCCTCCTTCTGTCGAAACAAAAAGGGTGTGGCCTTGGAGTTTTAAAATTCATTTCTCCCCGAAAAGGCAAGCTTACATCATCCCTAGTGAAGTTAAATTGTCTACTCCAATCCCCTATGGTTGTTGCATCTCCTAGTTTATTGCCCTTGTTTGGTAGCGGATCTATGGATCAAATTTAGAAGCTTAACCTACATCAAGGTTAGTTTTGTACAACATATTTATATAAAGAAAAATATGAGAAATGCATGATGAAAAAAATGCACATAGCAAACGATACACGTGGGTAAGCTATGTTAGACTATCTTCTCCTCATTTTTGTCGAAACACAAAGGTGTGTCGAAGAGTGAGAATGGTGATGAATGCGTGCATGCTCCCCCTTTATGGTTGCTCCCCCTTGATAGAGGCGTCAAGGTATGATTAAAAAACTAGAAAACAAATATTAGTGCTAAACTATATTCGTCCTTGGACGAGTATGTGATATACAACAAAGTGTGTATAAGATGCACTCTATAAATGCTTGACGAAAGCTCCCCCTTACTCTAGGGCGTCAAGATGAACTTACAAAACAAATATTAGTATAATAGAAGTTTTGTCCTTAGACAAATATGTCATATACAACCAAGTGTATAGACGATGCAATATGAGTGCTTGATGGATATTCCTCCTTGTTCGAGGGTGTCAAGAAGCACCTAAAATAAGAAAAATAATTGATGCAAACTTCATCCTTAGATCAGTATGTTATATACAATCGAGTGTATATGATGATGAACCTACAATGAAAGAATTAGTGCATTATATTTCATCTTTTTGACAAAGAAAAATAAGATGTATATATGCAATATATAAATGATATAATAACAAGCAACTTAAAGTAGGGAACCATGATTATGAAACCAAAGATCTCATGAAGTGTAGTATTCTAATAAGAATTACAATCATAACAAAAACGAGAATATAATATGATAAGTGCCTACAAAATAATGCCTAGAAAGAAGATATGAAGTGAAGTTGAAATATTAAGAGTTAAAGTAAGTGGTTCTAGTGTTGGTGTCGGTTTACTAGTAGGATTCATGTGGTGATAACTCGGTAGATGACTCAAGATTGATAAAAGTAAGTTTTCGCTAATCCATGGTGGTGATAATTAGTGAAAGTGGTGATGGAAGGTGGTGGTGATAACGTAGACAACTATTAAAGAATTAGAAACACGTATGTATAACAAATTCTATAAAAATAGAAAATATGGACTCATGCAATCCTTATCTAAAACTCACAACTTAAGGGATAAGCAAAGACTGTGACTCTCGTAATGCATAAGGGTTACGATTCTAACAAGAATTAAATTCATTCATTAATTGACATAAATTATAAAAATGACCTATTCTAGGTGACAATGGGAGAGAGAGTATTAACATGGTTTTGACCGACATGATCTTTTATGACATTATCATCTACAAAAGATGATGTATCATGCCATAATATACGCTTGAATGGTATTAAAGGAAGTGAAGACAATAAGCACCTAGGATCAGAAATTCCATATAAAAATAAAAAATAAAAATACTAAATACCTATATGAGGATGAGAATGGCATCATATGATGGGAGAGTGTTGGTTAGACCAACGTGTTGAAAAAGTGTTGGGAATGACAGTTTTGATTAATATATCGTTTGCACTGACAATGACGTGCATGATATGTGTCGAGTAAGAAAAGGATGAGATCCTATGATGGTGTTCTAAACAATGAAGTTGTGAGGTCCTAGTTTAAGAAAAATCCTAGAATCCATTTAAATTAGTTGTTGGTTGTGGAGATGAAGAAGTTTGTCAAACACATGATGTGTTTTTCACTTGATGAGGTATTGGTGCAAACTTGTGAAAAACAAGCTTGAAACACTTGTGGTTTTGTGAACCGATTTTAACTATGTGTTGGTATTTTAGGGTGTAAGAAACATGAGTAAGTGTTCTTTAATACATTTTGTCAAAAGAGAATTATGTGAATGAATTTCTTTCCGCCTTAATCGGCGGACATCCAACATAATGTGTATAACATTGAATGAAGAATTGTTGATCCCTTCACACGCTTAGAGTTAACTAGAAAGTTAATCTATTCGTGTTTATGACTAATACAATGTTATGATTAATTCTAATAGATTAATGAAAACGTAAAAGTAAAAACACACAAGTATTTTTCAACGTTTAAATTTTTATTAGAAATGAATCAAAGAATCTATTACCCAAGTGTTTTGCGGAACAAACACTTGGGATTGAACAGACAAGGTATGGTGGTGTCTCCTATCTAAGCTCAAGCTTTGCTTTGAGTGGTAACAATTCGACCCACTGAGCTATCTCAGGGATACGTTACTCTTTGTAGGAGAGAAGTTGCTTTGTAAAAGTCTAAGCTTTCAATGTACAAAACACACTCAACTTCTCTCCTTTTGAACCTATTTATACACAAGTATAAAATAGTAAAAGTGATTAAAAAACTATAACTTGTTGAAGCAAGCGTGTCTGACAATTACAACAGTAATTGTCATTTCCAAGAACCAATGGGAATGGACTATAAAGTCTTTAGGAGTGGTTGGTCTGACACTCCATGACTTTTAGCCGTCTTAGGGAAAGTTTCTTCCTGACAAGATAAGATTTGATCTTATCTTAAACTCTTCCCAGATCTTCCCGCCTTTCTTTCAGGCGTTGAGTTCTTCAGTCTTCAATCACTAAATGTTGTTGAGGAGACTGGGGTTCAGTGAGTTCTTGTCCAACACTCACTGAACCATCATCTTCTTCTTTGGCTTAAGTCCTACTCAGGGAGTACCGCCTTCCTGAGTAGTGAATCCTTCTTCTTGAATTCTCCTTAAGCATCCTGAAGATGACTCAGTGAGAGACTGTTCTCTTAGTGACTTGAATTGTTCTCGGTTTAATTTACACTTAGTTAATTTGTGTCCAAATCTTGTTTTAAGTATTCTTGGGTACTGATGGACCCAACAATCTCCCCCTATTTGGATATAAATTATTCCTAAGTGTTTTGATCAGTAATGAGTGAGCTAATGACTTCTACTCATACTGAATGTACTAGAATGTAAATAAGGACACTGAAATAATAAAAACACCATCTTATTAATATCATTACAAGTCCTATCAAAACTAAGTACAAAAGGTGGTGGTGGTAGTCAGGCAGATTCATCAGTTCAACTTAATCCCAAGGGCTTCAAGCTTAGGCTTCTTTGACTGCAGTTCTTGTTGGTCAGGGTGCTCTCGGATTTTCCTTTTCAGATCTTGACAAAACTTCACATTTTCAGGAGTTTTGAGTAGGGAGGCCATCATTAGAAAGCCAAGCATGGCTTTGATCCCGGATAGATCAATATCACTCCACCTCTGAAAGGCTTGGTCACCGAACTCATCAATGAAGAACACACCTTTTTCAGGTTGTTCAATGACCACATTGTTCCTGAATGGAACACCTTCAGGGAGACCCCTATTACAGTCAAGACCAGGAACCTTGATCTCAGGCTCAGCTTCAATCTTCTTTCTCTTTCTTGAAGAAGACTGAGAAGGGGCAGGCTGTTCAGCTGAAGCAGGAAGAAGAGATGGAATACCAAGTTCCTGAGGTGCTGCTGCCAATCTTTCATACCTCAGGCTCAGGGATTTTAACAGACCAGGGACCACAACATTAGATTTTTTCGCTAATATTGAACCCAATTCATCCAACTCAGTGATCCCGAAGTCTACGAATCTGAAGGGGCTATGAACCTGAAGGATTCTTTTGTCAGTACTCTTGTAGATAGTAACAATGGCAGGCTTGGTGTTTCGGTGAATCTTGATATCAAGGATGGGTTCAGGCTTCAACCTGCTTGTCATGACCCACTGATATCTCTCAATCCTGTTCTGCTTAATTTCTTCAGCCCTTTTCGCCCTTTCTTCTCTTTTCTGCCTGAGAGCAGCCAACTGAGCATTCTGAGCTTCCACAAAGCTCTTGCCACCTTCCCTTTTTGCAAGGTCTTTTGCCTCAATTCCAATCTTCTCAGCCTCTTCTCTTGCAACGTGAATGAGAGCAAGCTTGTTCTGCCTTTCATCTTCAACAACTTTCTTTACTGCCTCCTCTTTCTCTATGTGAGCTTGAATTTCAGCATGAGTGAGAAGTTCCATCACCCCATTGATTTCATAAGGAACCCTGACTGGTTCATCAGGGTCTGGCCTTCTTTCCTTGGAGGTAGGTACCAAGATTGTGGGCTCAGGCTCAATGGTTGTGAGAATGCCCTTGTCTTTCTCTTGGTGGGATGAAGATGAGGTGGCTTCAGGATTCTCCCCCTCAGTGTGAGAAGGAGGTTGTTCTTGTTCAGGTTGTGGAGATTCTTTAGTGACTTTCTCCCTCTCAACTGTTGCTTGACCCATAGTGAGAGCAAGAGTTGGTTCACTCACTGAAGTTGAGGGAGCTTGACCTTTGAAGGCCTGATAGATCTCAGTCATCATGGACTTGATGTCTGAGGTGTCCTCCTGAAGAGTTGAGACCTTAGTCTCAAGAGAAGCCTGAGAAGCCTCTAATGCAGTCATCCTCGGCCCAAGATTCCAAGCTAGGGAGGAAGAAGACGATGCCAAAGAAGCCATGTGGGACTCCATAAGACCCAGGGAAGATCGGATGGAGTCCACTGAAGAGTTGAGTCCCTGAAGATTTAAGGATCTCAGCACAGTTAGCAGCTCAGTCAACTGAGAAGTTTGTTGCTGGTAAGTTTCTGAAGCCTGAAGAACTTTTTTGTTTAGCTCAGGGTCATCTTTCACTGACTCTTGAATTGTGTCAACGCTCTTTTGTAAGTTGGTGAGAGACTCATTGAACAGTTTAAAGTTGTAATCAAGATTCGTCAGGGAGAATGAGATAGATGACATGTGCTCATTTTCATCATCATGATAGGCTTCCACTGATTCCTTCAGGTTGACATAATGAACAGCGGCTTAAGTGTGCTGGTCAAACATTTCTTCAGTCAGACCTTGGAAGAGAGCCTTGTTGGTCTTAAGCAAGAACTTGACCAATTGTCTCTCAGTGAAAGGAAGAGTGTTGTCATACTTGCTGAGGATGTTGTCAGTATCCGAAGAACCAGTAGCTTGAGATTCTGATTCTTCACTTGGATGTGGAGATGACTGATGTGATTGTTCAGGTTGTTCAGATTGTTTAGATTGTACATCAGTTTCCATATCCTCACCTGCCTCAAAAATTTCCTCATCACTCTCTTCCTTGAGCTCATCATCAGACTCAATAAGAGCCTGAATGTCCCCCATGGACTCAATACCCAAAATTTGAACCGGATCCTCTTCATAAGAAGACTCGCCTTTGTTTTGGCCAGGTCCTGACCCCGTTGTCATAATAATTGAGTGGGTTTGCTCAGCCTGACTAGCCATAATAACTGGGGTAATACCAGCCTGGCTTTTGGGGGCAGTTCCTGAGTGAATGGATCCGCCTGAGGGGGTGATGGGTTCCATATTAGTGGGTTATTTCTTTCCCTCTGAGTCTTTGTCCCC
The DNA here is from genome assembly GCA_021014915.2 of Artemisia tridentata subsp. tridentata. Classification (NCBI taxonomy): domain Eukaryota; kingdom Viridiplantae; phylum Streptophyta; class Magnoliopsida; order Asterales; family Asteraceae; genus Artemisia; species Artemisia tridentata. Next base: position 382,468,202 of record CP139504.1, on the reverse strand, counting down.
CTTAGCGCCTTCAACTACTGATGGGTGTTTTCCATTAGTATCACTAGGCACTGATTGTGATGATTGACAGACCCCCTTCCCATCAGGATTGTACTGTCCTTTTGGGGATTTAGGGTCCTGAACTCCCTGAGATCCTGAGTGTGTTTGCTCAGGAACGTTAGCAGGATGTGATTGTTTGTGGGTCCCCTTCCCAGTAGGATAGTGCTGTCCTACTGAGGATTTAGGACCCTTTTCTCCCTCAGGCCCTGATTGTGATTTATCAGTTCCTTCATTGGGATGTGAGAGGTTGTGGGTCCCCTTCTCAATGGAGTAGTGCTGCCCCACCAAGGATTTAGAACCCTTTTCTCCCTCAGGAACTGATTGTGATTTGTCAGTTCCTTCATGGGGATGTGAAATGGTGAATGTTCCTGATCCCTCAGACTTGTGTATGTCAGTGGGAACATGTGGAAAGGGTTTGCCCGAGGACACTGAGGATGATTTCTCAGTGCCCTCCGTTGGCCTTTGTTTTGTGGTCAGGGGGGTCTCTGTAGTGGGTGTCTCAGAGGTCTGGGCCACATTCAACCTCTTTTTAAGGTTGAGTTGGTTTTCGGCATTAGTGTCAGTGGCGAGTGGTTTGGGTCTAACCACCTTACTGGACTGACCCTTCTTTGTCTTCTTCACCTTCTTTGTAGGTGAAGGTACTGGAGAAACAGCGTTCTCCCCCTGAATAACCTCTTGCATGTAGTTAGTCAGGGCAATGGGTTGTACCTCAGTGATGCCACTAGTGAAATTGGTCTTGTGTAAGACGTCAGGTTTCATACCAAAGACGTCAGGCCTCACATAGTCAGAACCAAGAAGGTCCTGAAGCACACAGGAAATAAACCTAGGATAAGATAAGTGTTTTTGCCTAGATTTCCCTGAGAGCTTAGCAACAAGGTCACGGAAGATAATACCTCCGATATCTATTTTTCTACCCTCCAAGAGATTGAACAACATCAATTGTTGTGATGAGTTTAATTGCTCAGTGGAGGATTTATTCCCCCCAAGGACCTGAATGACGAATGTCATCAGGATCCTCCAGACTGGGTGGAACCAGGTTTTGACAATTGGAGCCTTTTCTAATAAGGCTCCAGCGGACTCCTTAGGACGTTTTGGGTCATGAGGTCCTAAGAATATCAACTCTGCTTTGACCTCTTGGTCAGTAGGATTGGGCTCAAAAGCCTCAGCAAAATCAAGACCTATGGCCTTGATGAAGGTGTTGTAATCCAGGGAAAGGGGTCTTTTCCCATTCATCACTGTGAATGTGATGATGGATTCTTTGGTGTCTTTTGGGCTAGTAGCCACAGCAGTACACCAGAATTCCCTCAGGTAGTCATGGTAGATGACTGAGGGGGTCTTGGTAAATGCCTTTGCAAGAAAACAGTTTTGAAGATATTTCATAACGTTCTTGTAGGCAGGGAACTTTTGTGGATAGGAAAAGTTTCCCACCACATTGTTCTTGGTGAGGTCTACACCTTCTAATATGAATTCCACATTAGGGGCGTAAATGACAGCTTTGGAAGAAGCCATATGTGTAGGTGAGTCTGGGTTTGACATACGGTTTTTGGGTTTCTAAAGCTTATGAATACACACACAAAATTTTGAGAGTTAAAAATGGCAGAGTTTTGCTTAGTATTCTAAAAAACGTGTGTGTGTTAATTTTGTTTGGGGTATTTATAGGGAAGTGAAGTGGAGGGTATTTTAGGCATTAAGCGGATTTTATTTATTCAAAAAGAATTTTTGGAAACTGTTTTGAATAAAATGTTTTGGGATCCGCATTTAATGCCAACACTCTACTTTTCCCTGGTTTGGCGCAACAGTCAAGGTGAACAGTTGAGCAGTTCTGCAAAAGTGTAATTTGTAGAGATGAGTCATCACATATCTGTAATGTGATTGGAGAGGCATTTAATGCCAAGTGGGAATGTGGGGGCCCAGAGGTGGAAGCCAGAAAGGCAAAAAAGAACAAATATTCTTAAATTAAATATGAGTTCAGTTACCAACCTCGGACATTTACTAACTAGATACTTAGAGCATTTAAGTCAGTATTTAATGTCTCTTGAGGACCCTGAATGAATTTTCATTCAGTGAACCTGATTGTCAGGACTTGGGTTTAGTCACTCATGGTTCTAGTGATCAGGAATTTGGGTCTAATTCCTGAGGTTCAAGGGTTCAGGAACTTGGGTTTAGTTCCTGAGGACCAAGAATTCAGGAACTTGGGTTTAATTCCTGAGGATTAAGGGTTCAGGAACTTGGGTTTAGTTCCTGAAGTTCAGTGACCTTTCTCATTGAAGGCTACATTGAGTCAGGGATTAAGAATTTACACATATTTAGATGGAGTCAATCAGTGGACTAATTCTCAATATCCAACATTCCTAGTTCAGCTTTCAGTCTGGTGAAAGTTGGTTCATCCAATGGCTTGGTGAATATATCAGCTAGCTGATATTCAGTAGGAATGAAGTGTAATTCAATGTCACCATTCATGACATGGTCCCTGATGAAGTGATATCTAATATCAATGTGTTTTGTTCTCTGATGAAGAACTGGGTTATTAGGTATGGCAATTGCACTAGTGTTATCACAAAAGATGGGAACCATCTTGTACTGAATTCCATAGTCACTGAGTTGACTTTTCATCCAGAGTACATTTGCACAACAACTTGCTGCTGCAACATATTCAGCTTCAGCTGAGGACATGGCAACTGATTGTTGCTTCTTAGCACTCCAACAGACTAGTTTTCCACCAAGAATTTGGCAGGAGCCTGAGGTGCTTTTTCTGTCCATGTTGCATCCAGCATAGTCAGAATCTGAGTATCCTTTAAGATCAAGGCCTGAACATTTTGGATAATATAATCCAAGGTTTGGAGTACCTTTCAGGTACCTGAATATCCTTTTCACAGTAGTGATATGAGTCTCTCTTGGGTCAGATTGATATCTGGCACATAAGCAGACTGAGAATTGGATATCAGGCCTTGTTGCAAGTAAATACATCAGTGATCCTATCATACCTCTAAAAAGAGTTTGATTCACTGGATTTCCAGTAAGATCAGGACCAAGGTTGTTTGGGGGTACCATGGGAGTCTTGACTGAGGCACAGTCACTGAGCTCATACTTCTTCAGTAGGCTTTTGACATACTTCTCTTGACTGATAGAGGTTCCTTTATCAGTCTGATTGATTTGTAGACCAAGGAAGTAAGTCAGTTCTCCCATCATGCTCATTTCAAATTTCTTTGCCATTAGTTTTTCAAATTGTTTGCAAAGTTTATAATTTGTTGAGCCAAAGATGATGGCATCAACATACACTTGTACAAGTATGACATCATTATTTGTCTTGTAGATAAACAATGTGTTGTCTATCTTGCCTCTGACAAATTTGTTTTGGATCAGGAAGGCTGAAAGAGTCTCATACCATGCCCTGGGAGCTTGTTTCAGTCCATAAAGGGCTTTGTTAAGCTTGTAGACATGATCAGGAAACTCATGGCTTTCAAATCCAGGAGGTTGCTGAACATAAACTTCTTCTTTCAGTGAGCCATTTAAGAATGCACTTTTAACATCCATTTGGTACACCTTGAAGTTCATGTATGTAGCAAAAGCAAGGAAGATCCTGATGGCTTCCATCCTTGCTACTGGTGCAAATGTTTCTTCATAGTCAATGCCTTCTTGTTGATTATAGCCTTTGGCTACAAGTCTGGCTTTATTTTTAATGACTGTGCCATTTTCATCAGATTTGTTTTTAAATACCCATTTCATGCCAATGACTGAAACATCTTCAGGACATTTGACCAAGGTCATTACCTTGTTTCTGTCAAATTGTTCCAGTTCATCATTCATGGCTTGAACCCAACTTGGATGTTTTAGTGCTTCCTTAACACTTTTGGGTTCAATTGTGGAAATGAAGTCCACAAATAGGCATTCATTGGCTGAGGCTGCTCTCAGTTCAGCAGCCATGCTTCTTGTGAGCATGCCTTCAGTAGGCTCACCAATTATATTGACAAGTTCTATATCCTGAGACCTAGTCCAACTGTCCTGAGGTCTTGGAAACTGATTAGAACTTGTAGAGGCCTGATGGGTAGGATCAGGATCAGACACATGATGTTCTTTAGCATCTTGAGTGTCTGAGTGGGTTGACTCATCACTGAGATTGTTTAGTACCTGAGCACTTTGTACTGACTGAATGAATTCATCAGTATTTTGTGCTTCAATAAACTCAGTGATGGTTGGGTAAGGAAGGTTATGGGGAATGATGTAATAGGAGATGTCAGCATTTGCATGGTACTGAGTGGAAGGACCATTATCAGTATGATGTTCATCAGGAGGGTATCTTGATGATTCATCAATACCTATTTCTTCCACTAAGTTGTTAGAGACACTGATTGCATCAGTGCTCTCATCAAAGGTAACATGAAATGTTTCCTCAGCATGCTATCTCCTAGTGTTGAACACCCTGAAGGCCTTTGAGACAAGGGAGTATTCTAGGAAGTATCCATCATCAACTTTGGCATCAAATTTTCCTAAGTGATCCTTGTTATTATGAATAAACACAGGACACCTAAAGACATGAAAGTAGCTGATGTCAGGGATTCTTCCCTTGAATAACTCATAAGGAGTTTTGCTATGTCTCTTGACAATGATGGATCTGTTTTGTGTGTAACAGGCAGTCTTTACTGCTTCAGTCCAAAAGTGTTTGGAAAGGACTGATCCATTTAGCATTGTCCTAGCTGCTTCAATGAGTGTTCTATTTTTCCTTTCAGCCACCCCATTTTGTTCAGGAGTGTAGGGTGAGGAAATTTTTTGTGAAATGCCTTTCTCATCACAGAAACATTCAAGTTCATAATTTTTGAACTCTGTTCCATTGTCAGTCCTAATATGTTTGACTTTGATGTCATTCTGATTTTCAATGTTCCTAACAAAGGACATAATTGTTTCAGCTGCCTGACTGTTTTTGATCAGGAAGTATACCCAAGTGTATCTTGAGTATTCATCCACAATGACCAGAGTATACTTCTCATGGTTTATGGATCTAGGACTAATTGGTCCAAATAGATCCATATGGAGAAGATGAAGACAGTTCCTGATGGAAAAGTTGGTTTTGGTTTTAAAGGATGCTCTGTGATGTTTACCTTTTTCACAAGCTGAGCATGGTTTGTCCTTTGAAAACACAAGAGATGGTAAGCCAAGGACCTTGTTTTGTTTTACAAGGTTGTTTATGTTTTTGAAGTTCAGGTGGGAGAGTCTCTTATGCCAAAGCCAGTTGAGAGTATCAGTGGCTTGGTAAAGAGACAAGTTCCATTCTGAGTCAGACTGGACATGTCTAACACATAAAGATCATGTCTTCTTGGTGCAATATGGACGACTTCCTTATTAGCATTGAAGATGATTCCTTGTTTATCATCAAACTGAACTATGTATTTCGCATCACATAGTTGACTGACACTTATCAAATTGTATTTTAGACCATTTACATAAGCTATCCTAGTAAAGACTATACCATTGCAGTTTACTGAACCATAACCTTCAGTGAGACATGATGAGTTATCAGCAAATATCACTTTGGGTCCTGATTCATCCACATACTTGTGCAGATACTTCTTCACACCAGTCATGCTCCTTGAACATCCACTATTAAGATGCCAAACAGGATCCCTGGCATGTTTCTGCACAAATAGTAAACTGGGTCAGTTCTTTCTAGGACTCCACTTCTTGGAGGGCTTAGCTTTGAGTGTCTTATTAACAATTTCAAGTGATTTATGGTCAGTGGTGGAGTGGACTGAGCTACCACATATTATGCATTTGATTACTGATGTAGACTCAGTGGACTGAGAGGCTGACTTTGTCATACCTCTATTGGCCTGAATGGCCTTACCACGTCCTGAGGTGTTATGAGTGGAACTTCTACTATTTTCACAACAATTGTCAATTTGACAATCCTTAGGATGGTGGTCATTGAACCCACAGTGAGGGCAAGGTGCAAAAGGCTTTGCCTTTTGTTCCTGTTTCTGTTTAGAATCAGAAGGATAGTTTAAAGACTGAGCTTTAAGACTTGCCATGTTTGATGTGACTGTATGTGTTTTATGATCAGAGGTCCTGTGATCATCTTTTTTGCAAATCATGCAATAAAGAATTCTATAGCAATCATCAGTGATATGATTGGTATACTTACATAGTTCACATCTTTTCAGGGGTTTTGTGGGTTTGGGTTTGGTCTTTGAGGGAGCTGGTTTTTGTTCCTTCTTGGATTGAGAAGGTTTCTCAGAAGATGCAATCTTCTCTCCCAGCTTCCTGACCATTTCAGCCAACTGATCAAATTTTGAATCAGGGCTTTGGGTTGTTACTTCAGAAGAGACTGAAGTTGATGAGTCATCAGTATTTACTGAGACTTCAAGGGTTGGTCTCTTCAGGATGGTTGTTCCCATTCCTGATCTCTCCTTTGGAGAGTGTGGTGAGAAGACCATTGGTGGGAGGCCTAAGTTTGGTGCAGCACCCTGAAGGGTATTCAGTGGAGGAAGTGGTGGGTATGATTCTGATTCAGACTCATTCACAGACTCAGTATTACTGAGTTGTTCAGTGAGTTCAAGCTTACTGAGTTGTTCAGTAAGTCCAAGCATATTTTTCCAGGCCTGACTTTCAGGAAGCAAGATCTTTCCAGTCTCAAAGTTTGGTAACTTGCTGACTGGGTTGTCCCTGACAATCCAGTCATTAGACTTGGGAAGCATTTCTTGCTCAAAAGATATGCCAGCTGGAACAAAGGTTAATTCACTGTGACTCACATTGGGATCAACCATAAGAGGGTCAATTCCAATGGTTTTCTGAGAGCTTAATCCCATAGTGTCAAAAACCTTGGGGTTCTTTTTGGTCCAGCCTTGGATGACAGCCTTTTCTTTGTTAAGTTCAGTTTGTAGGGCTTGGTTTTGTTTCGAAATTTCAGTGTTCTGAATTTGTAGAGTTATTGTTTCTAATTTGGCTTGCTTTAGTACAAGCAATTCATCTCTACATTTATTCAATTCTGACACCTTGTTGTTATATTTTGAACACATGTTAAGCCTTTGTTCCTCAACAAATTTAAGATCTACACAAATATAATTCATGTAAGACTGCCAATCAGAATCATCATCCATAGAAAGTAAAGTGTTTACCTTTTTCATGGTGATATTTACCCACTCTCCATTCCTTGCATGGCTTTTCCCAACAGCCACCTGATCACCTTCAGAGAGTGCCATCAGTGCACTCACTCTAATTTCCTCATCTGAGGAGACCTCTTCATCATCCCAGTCATAAGCTTCAGCTACTAAAACCTTATTCTTTGCCTGAACAGGTTTGGATGTTTGAGCAGCCTGAGACATAGAGGGATTAGTTTCAAGAATTGCAAGTTTAGCCTTGACATTCCTATATTTTGCTTCAAAATCTTTTTGACCCTTGTTTTGAAATTGTTGGGTCGACTGAAACATTCTAGGTTGAAACTTGCTAGTTCCTGAGGAACTATTTCCTGAAAATTTGTAAGAGGGTTCTGAGGTTGTTTTAGAATAACAGTCCTTAGCAAAATGACCATTTTTACCACAATTAAAGCATTCAGTGGTTTCATTTGCTTTTCCTTTTAAAAAATTGGGCTGGTTTCTTTTGATTAAACGTTTTGAAGTAGCAAGGAGTGCCCTCTCTTGGAATTCCAAGTTTAGATCTTTTAGGTACTCATCACTAGTCCTTTCATCAATTTCATCCTCAGAATCCTCTTGAAAGTCCTGCACAACACCATTAGTGTGGGAAACTAGAAGGGGGGTTGAATAGTTTGCCGGTTTTTAAGTTCTTTTAAAAATGTTTCTTTTAAAAGATTTGTTATCGGAAGCTTTGATTCGAACTCTATGCGTAATCAATCAACACCAATATGAACTACACACCAAACTAACTAGTACAAACTAATGAAAGTAAAGAGTAGAGTTGGAAAGATCAAACCGAGACAAGAGATTTATAGTGGTTCGGCTACGAAGCTCTTCTTCGCCCTACTCCACTCCCCGAGTACCACACTCGAGAGTTTCAAGCACTATGTCAACAACCTCCCTTCAGGCGGAGAAAACCGTACACGTCGCTTATCCTATTACCGACACTAAGCTAGATGTCGAGTGCTAATCTTAGCTAGCACCAATCTACCAAGGTCCACATGACCAAACACTCAAGCCCAATGGCTTCAAGAGATCACAAAGATCTCAACACGATCACAATGATCAACTCACACTCTACTAGCTCTATCCTAATGACCCTTGATCTTCTTGATCAATCACACAAGCCCAATGGCTTTAAGAGATGTTCACTATCTCTTATAAGATCACACTTGATCTTCACTCTCACTCACCAAATATAAATAAACTTGATGTATACTATGATACAACAAGGTTGTAACAAATGTTACAAAGACCTAACAACTATAACTCTTGTATCTTCTTGAATACCTTGAGTTCTTCTCTTGCAAATGAAGAGGAATGACAACACCTTGTATCAACTTGGATACTTGTGTTCATCTCTTGCTAATGAAGAGGAATGAAGAGGATCACTTGGTTGGATGATTGGATCACTCTTAAAACAAAAGAAAACTAATCTAAATGATCAAAAAGAAAGAAAGGTGAGAGAGTTTTAAACTCAAAAGTTTCTGTGTGTTTTTGGGTGCCTAAAAACTATGAAGTGGGTTGGTATTTATAGGCAAAGAGAATCTGACCATTACAGGTGGACGGCTCCACTAAACATGCCACGGCTCCACTAAATTTAGTGGAACCGTCCTAGACTAGGACGCTCCAAATTTTGTCTTTTCTGGTGAAAACTTATTTGGGGAAGGTTGGAGCTTATATTGGGGGGGGGGGGGGGGAAATAGCTGTTGTGATTTTCAAACTAATTTTTCCATTAAAACATTTCTTAATAATTCAAAAATAATTTGTCATGTGTATTTTTGAAAAAATGTTTTGTCCCATTAAAAATGTGAGTTCTCAAAACCAAAATTTACTTCTTTGATCATTTGTCAAGTTTGTAAATTTGTTTAAGAGTGATTTTCGTAGAAACGGGATCTTCCGATTAAAAACTTGTTTACGTTAATTTTAACGTAACGTGATTTCACATTTTGTCATCCTCAAAACGTGAAGTAATCGAAAGATATAAATAACGTTTTTAGAAACATTATTTGCATCAACAATCTCCCCCTTTTTGATGATGACAAAATATAAACTCATTTTAAGTTAAAATTAGTTTTAGCAAGTTTTTAATGAGTTTACTCCCATTTCTCCCCCTTTTTTCGAATCAAAAAGGTCGCTAAGGCTCCCCCTTGACGTATACTCCCCCTCATTTGGAAAATACCAAGGAATCGAGTAAGGATTCGTGCTACAAAACAAGGTTAGATGACATATATACAATATCTAACATGTAGCACCTAAGACAAATATCCAACCACAAAATTAATGACTAAGTAGCTAAGCATCCACATAAAATGAAAGCATTCATTCATAAAAGCAAATGTCATACATATGTATGACTACATAAGAAGCATAAAAGAGACAATAGGAAACCTAAATTCCTAATGACTAGAGGCAAGCTTCATTTCCAAGAGGGGTCCTAAAGAATTATTGTTGAAACACTAAACAAAGGAATGTTTAGTTGTTTGGGTTAGGAGGTGGTGGAGATTGTGGCATCATTTGGGGTGGTGGTGGTGTTAAGAGATGTTCTATAAAAGAGAACATGAAATGAATCTCGTCTCTTAAGAAGAAGATGAGATTACGGTTATGGAGACAACATAGGCAATTAGCCCTATGTAATTCAAAGGGATGGGGTTGGATGGGTTGTGCCATGATAGGAGAAGGTGGTGGTGGTGAGTTTGTTGGGGATGGAGTTGGCATGGCATTGTCCAATGGAGTTATGGGGGATAGTGTGTACTCCATAGATGATGTTGTGTTAAAGGATGATGAAGATGTTGTGTAGGAAGAGGATGTTTTAGAGGGTGCATTAGGTGGTGATGGTGAGTAAGGAGTGGCTTGGGAAGGTGGTGTCATAGCTTCATCATCTTTTGTGAGATCCACAAAGAGTGGTTTGAGGGTGGTTTCATGGTTATCCTAGGTTTCTTGGAGATGTGAGAGGTGGATCCTTGTGTGGAAGACATGGTGTTTGTGTGATGGGAGGTTGAAGGTGAAGTGCAAGATAAGCTTGCAAGGGTGAGGCCTTAAATCGGCAAGTTGGGTGAAATTTGAATTAAAGTTGATGGGAGTGTCCTATGGTGTAGCAAGGGAATCTTAGGGTGTGTGTGAGGTTGCAAAATTTGCAGATTTGAGGTTAGGGTTGCAGGGAGTCTAGGAGGAACAGTAAAAATCCGTCAAACACGGACACGGTTCCTCTAAATGACCCACGGTACCGTTAAATTTAACGGTACCGTCCCTATTTAGTGGTACCGTGACACTATTGTCACGAAAATTTCTGTTGAGACTAGTTCTGGGCAGCTAGGGGGATGTTTTCTAGGGGAACTAGTTCCTGGAAATGATAGTGCCTCAACTCACTAAGTATTTGTTTTCCTAATATGACCCCTACAATGCTACAACTAGCATATAAAGATTATCAAGCAATTTTCCAAGATAATCATAAGCATGCAAGCATAAAGGACAAGATAAACTAACATCCAAATATCACATAGATCATTCATGCATGGTGATAGATTTAGTACTAAGCATGCAAGATAATTAGAGTATTAATTCCTAATATAGTCTATTAAGAATAAGCCCTAGTAGGAGATATAAATCTCTTCATAACCTAAAATAGACTTAACGAGATACAATATACGTAATCGATTCAAGTTTTAAAATACAATATACTTTAAAATCTTAACTGACGTGGCTCCTGATACCAATTGTGGGAAACTGGAAGGGGGGTTGAATAGTTTGCCGGTTTTTAAGTTCTTTTAAAAATGTTTCTTTTAAAAGATTTGTTATTGGAAGCTTTGATTCGAACTCTATGCGTAATCAGTCAACACCAATATGAACTACACACAAAACTAACTAGTACTAACTAATGAAAGTAAAGAGTAGAGTTGGAAAGATCAAACTGAGACAAGAGATTTATAGTGGTTCGGCTACGAAGCTCTTCTTCGGTCTACTCCACTCCCCGAGTACCACACTCGAGAGTTTCAAGCACTATGTCAACAACCTCCTTTCAGGCGGAGAAAACCGTACACGTCGCTTATCCTATTTCCGACACTAAGCCAGATGTCGAGTGCTAATCTTAGCTAGCACCAATCTACCAAGGTCCACGTGACCAAACACTCAAGCCCAATGGCTTCAAGAGATCACCAAGATCTCAACACGATCACAATGATCAACTCACTCTCTACTAGTTCTATCCTAATGACCCTTGATCTTCTTGATCAATCACACAAGCCCAATGGCTTCAAGAGATGTTCACTATCTCTTATAAGATCACACTTGATCTTCACTCTCACTCACCAAAGATAAATAAACTTGATGTATACTATGATACAACAAGGTTGTAACAAATGTTACAAATACTTAACAACTATAACTCTTGTATCTTCTTGAATACCTTGAGTTCTTCTCTTGCAAATGAAGAGGAATGACAACACCTTGTATCAACTTGGATACTTGTGTTCTTCTCTTGCTAATGAAGAGGAATGAAGTGGATCACTTGGTTGGATGATTGGATCACTCTTAAAACAAAAGAAAACTAATCTAAATGATCAAAAAGAAAGAAAGGTGAGAGAGTTTTAAACTCAGAAGTTTCTGTGTGTTTATGGGTTCCTAAAAACTGTGAAGTGGGTTGGTATTTATGGGCGTAGAGAATCTGACCGTTACAGGTGGACGTCTCCACTAAACATGCCACAGCTCCACTAAATTTAGTGGAACCGTGGAGCCGTCCTAGACTAGGGCGCTCCAAATTTTGTCTTTTCTGGTGAAAACTTATTTGGGGAAGGTTGGAGCTTATTTTGGGGGGAAAAATAGCTGTTGTGATTTTCAAACTAATTTTTCCATTAAAACATTTCTTAATAATTCAAAAATAATTTGTCATGTGTATTTTTGAAAAAATGTTTTGTCCCATTAAAAATGTGAGTTCTCAAAACCAAAATTTACTTCTTTGATCATTTGTCAAGTTTGTAAATTTGTTTAAGAGTGATTTGCGTAGAAACGGGATCTTTCGATTAAAAACTTGTTTACGTTAATTTTAACGTAACGTGATTTCACATTTTGTCATCCTCAAAACGTGAAGTAATCGAAAGATATAAATAACGTTTTTAGAAACATTATTTGCATCAACAATCTCCCCCTTTTTGATGATGACAAAATTGATGAAGCGAAAAGTGTACCGCTTTTAAGGGGTCATTTAAGCCCTAAATCGTATTTATTTGATCAAATATCGCCCTAAATCGTTCCTTTTGTCATTTTAGGTACTTTTGAGGAGAAATCTGGAAAAGGAGGCATTTTGGACGTTTTTGGAGCATAAAAGTGAAGAAAACGGCAAAGTCTCAAAAATCGGCTAAAAGTTACCTTTGACGGCGTCACAATTTACTCTGGACGGCGTCATGCCTTGGCAAGAAAAAGTGGACGTGAAATTTACTCATGATGAGCCAGTGAAAATAGCATGTGAATTCTGACGGCGTCACGCTTTAACTTGATCAAGGGCGTCACGGCTTAAATCAAAGAGGGACGGCGTCACGTTCAAGGTTCGACGGCGTCAAGCCTTGATAAGCCAGAATGGATTTTTGAAGAGCTAAAGAGGGACGGCGTCAAGAAGGTCATCCGGGAACCCTAGAAGCGGCGAGGTGACGGCGTCACAATCCATAAGGTGACGCCGTCAGATGCAAAAGTCTATATATAGTTTTTAATTTTTTGTCATTAAAGGAGAGCTTAGTGTGTGGAATTTTGGGAGAAAACCCTAAGACGATTTTAGCTTCTTTTTCAAGGCTTTTTGCCTTGAGATCTTCCATGTTACATTGAAAGATAAGTTATCAATTAATCATTCAATATGTCTATGTGTTGTTTGATTCTATCTTATTCTTGTCTTTTGTTTAACATGTTAGGCTAAATTTATCTTGTGTTTGCTTAGATCTAATGAAACCTAGCTATTGATTATTGGTTATTAGTGTGTTATTAGTTGTATTGGATGATTGTTTATCTATGTTAGGCTTAAGAAAACTGGCTAACTTCCTATTCGGTAACTTGCTTGAACGTCTTAAGAAACATGAACCAAATGCGTACTAAAGGTTTTTATGGTTGTATTTAATGCACAAGCGAATTCTAGTGATCCCATGTTAGGAGCTTCCTAGCCGGCTCGACATAGGAGTGAAGTAGGAGCTTGTAGAGTTGGGGAAGTAAGTACGCCACCCCACGAATGGTATTAAGGAATACACCCGTCATCCACGCAACTAATACACACTAATTAACCGGTAAAAGATAGTTAGGGAGTAAGGAAATCTAAGTAAACACATTTCTCTACACATAAGTTTCTCACCAACATTTTCATTTTTGTTATTTTATTTTATTTGCTTTCGTAGTAATTTGGGTTAGTTGACTAGCAACTAATTCCGCCCACTCCTTCAAACCCGAGATTTTACTTGCTTTCATAAAAATTATAAAAACATAAAAAGAATCTTCCTCAACCCTTAGACCTAATTAGAGTAGTCTTTCACACCTAACGAACACTATTCCCTGTGGAGAATGATCAATCCCCCGTACTTACCACTACACTATACTACATCGGTCAGGTACACTGCCTGGTGGGGTTGTAAGCCTCTTGAGATCCCTCGAGAGGTAAAACCTGTTGTAAGGTTACAAAACCACGCATCAAGTTTTTGGCGCCGCTGCCGGGGAATAGTTATTGTTTAGGTTGAATTTTTATTTCTATTAGGTCTACTCACTAGATTCCTTTCTAGTGAGATTTTTATTTTATTTTTCTAGGTTTTCTTTAGTCTATCTATTTTCTTCGTGTCTTTGTTCGTAACCATTACCATCCGACATCATGGAAGATGGTAATATCCTTAACCCCCACAACCCACCACCACAACAACCACCACCACCTCCTAGAGCCCGTACTTTAGGAGAGTATTCCCGTCCTAGCCACCATGGCTATCGAAACACCATTGAGCTCACTCAAGGATCCAATATCACACCCTTGCGATCCGACACCATCCGGTTGGTGCAAAGCGGATGCGCATTCCATGGACTTCGTTCTGAAGATCCTAATCAACATCTCAAGGACTTTCTTAAAATCGTTGATTCTATAGACCTTGATGTTGCCACTCGAGAGACGACCCGATTGCGTCTCTTCCAATTCTCTTTGCGGGACCAAGCTAGTCAGTGGCTAGAACGTCAACCCGCAGGATCCATCACCTCTTGGGATGATCTCACCACTCGTTTCCTTGCTCAGTTTTTCCCACCGGGAAGAACTACCAAGCTAAGGAATGATATCTTGATGTTCCAACAATGTCAAGGCGAAACTCTCTACGAGGCATGGACTCGATTCAAGGACTTACTCCAAAAAGTCCCTCACCATGGCATAGAACTTTGGCTCCAAGTCCAAATCTTCTATGACCATATCAATCTCTCCACGAGGCAAACCATTGACCAATCGGCCGGTGGTAAGCTACGTGATCTAAGTGCGGAAAAATCATGGGCTCTCCTAGAGGATCTTGCTCTTTATGACAACGAAAGTTGGAGTGATCCCCGTGATTTGAATAAAACGGTCAAGGCAATATCTTTGCCTTCGAACAATTCAAGCACTTCTGACCGTAGGATCATAGAACTTGAAGACCAAGTCAAGTTTCTCATGAAATCCTACGAGGCTCCTAAACTTTCAAGCCAAGTGAACAAAATCACTTCTTCATGTGAATTATGTAGTGGTCCCCACGACACTCGTGATTGCATGGAACTCCCCGAACAAGCTTTTGTGGACTACGCATCCTCGCGTACCGATGGAGCGGGAGACAAGTGGTACACTTTCAAACCCGAGCCAAACCATTACGGTGATACATACAACCCCTCATGGAAAAATCACCCGAACCTTAGGTGGAAACAAAACCAAAACACGCAACAAACCAATTCTTCCAACCCACCTAATCGTTTCCAATTAAGCGGTTCCAACTCGAACCGTACTTTCAACAACAATCCTTCCGGCAATGGTAGTACCAATAACTTTGAAGGATTGATGTCTCAATTTATGGCATCTCAAGAAGCTCATTTAGCCAAGTTTGAAGCCGATTTCAAACAAAAACAAAGCGAGATGACCGATAAGATTGACACCTTGTTGAAAGCCCTCAATGACCGAGAAATGGGAGCACTCCCTAGCAACACGGTCAAGAACCCGAAACTAAACGTCAACGCTATTTCATCGGTTTCGTCCCCTAGTTCTTGTCCACAATATTATTCGGTCAATTCCATGAGCACGTGTTTCAAACAAACCCAAGTCGTTCCAAATGACCAAGAAGTTATGACATCCAAATTGGTCAACAACATAGTTGAAACACCTCCCACTCAAAACCTTGACGAAGAATTCAAGGAGCTCCACCTTGAAAGTCCGGTTGTTGATGAGTTGGATGAGAAGAAGCTCAAGTTAGGCGAAAAAGGGACCGCCTTTGTTCAAAACAAGCTACCTAAGAAGTTAGATGATCCGGGCTTATTTGTTCTACCTTGCAAGATCGGTAATTCGGAGGCTTATGACACATTAGCCGATCTTGGATCAAGCCTTAACCTACTTCCGTTACCTCTCTACACCTCTCTAAAACTTGGAAAACTTGAAGAAACCGAGGTGATAATAGGCTTAGCGGATGGAAGTGTTGCTTACCCGGTTGGAGTAGTTAAGGACGTGTTAGTGCACATTGGAAAACTAACCATTTTAGCCGATTTCCACGTCCTTGATATGGTTAGCGACCCTACATGCCCCTTGTTGATAGGTAGAGGATTTTTGGCGACCGCTAGTGCTATGATTGATTGTAAGGAATCTAAGATAGCGGTAGGAGAAGGAGATACTTGGTCAGTCTATGATGTTAAGAAACATGCCTATGATACTAGTGAGGAACCAACACCACATTGGTTAGAATCAAATAGGAGACCATCTAGATATGGACCTTGGATTGATAGAGACTTCATAGGACCCCAACGCCCATTTTACCTAGAAGAGGACTTTGTTAACCGAACACATACGGTAGAGCAACTCTTGGCTAGGGACACCGAATTGGATCCATTTGAAGACTCTCTAGTTTTTAGGAAGATGATTGATTTCCTAGGAGTTTTGCCAATTAACCTAGGAATGAATAAGTGGACTTGTGAGGAAGATGATCATAAGTGGAATTGGGATAAACCACCCAAAGATGGAGATGGGTCATGGCATATTAAGATGACATTGTATGACCCGGATGGAGAGAAGTTTGAAAAGACATATCGTACTAAGCGGACCAATAGGAAACTTCAATCCAAGCTTAACCCTAAAGACGTCCTCGATGACGAGCTCACTTATATAGGGTAGAGTGACTTTGAGTCTAGCTACAAGACTCGTTAATAAAGAAAAGCGCTTCTTGGGAGGCAACCCAAGCTTTATTTTATTTATTTGCTTTGTGTGTTTATTTATTTGTTTGTTTGATTTTATTTGTTTCCGTATGTATGTTTAATTTTTATTAGTATTGATTCATGTTCAAAAGTAAATTGTGAAAATGCTTTATTTTGTTTTTAACTTCGTCTTAACTACATATAAAGGTATTTTGCAAAAGATAAGTGTAAGGGAAATCTAAATCGGTTTATTAGAACACAAATGAACATGAATCATAATAATAATAAATTAGCATACATATTAGTGTTTGTTTGAGTCAAATGCTTGTATCGAGTCATAATGATGTTTTGCAGGATTTCCAGGAAGTAAGGTAAAGGTTTTTCCAGAAATTTTCCGGAAACTTAAAATGAAAATTTTTGTCAGGTCATTTCTGACGGCGTCAGGGTTTATAACCTGACGGCGTCAGATTTAATTTTCAGAAATTTTTGAAAGTTTTGTTTTCATAAAAAGTTTTTATTAAAATCTCCAACTTATAATCTCCAGGAATCTGCAAAATTATCATTCCACAAGCATTATATCCTTATATATAGATTTTTCCCGCCGATGTTATGCAGGTTTTCGTGTTTGTTTTCTCAGGTTTAACAGGTTATTTTGGACAAGGGAATGTTTTGAATCGAGCTTGTGGCGATGCATTAGTCATGGAGTTTCAACATTCTCTTTGGAGGAAGATTTAACCGTGTAATTTCATTATCCACCGAGCGAATCAGGGGAGTATTTGATTTCATTCTTTTACTTTTTGCTTTTACATCTTGTTATTTGAACATTGGGGACAATGTTCATCTTAAGTGTAAGGGGGGGTAAAAGTACGATTTTAGAGAATACAATTGCGCTTGATTTTTGTTTGTTTAATAGTAGATGTGTAATAAAACTGAGATAAATACTTGTTAGGGCAATTTTAGTGCCAAATTTAAATTTTTTTACAACATATAGGAGTGAAACTTTGATCTTAATGAGCGTCTCATGGATAGGAGTTATATGACTAGCACAAAAACCGTACCACTAAAAAAATTTTCCACCCCAAATATGTGAGGTTTGCCCCTAGAATTGGTAGGAAAAGCATTTATGCTATGATGTGTGTACCGGTAGCACTTAGATTCTAGAACTTGCGTTAGGACCATTCCGAGGCCACAAGTGAGACTACATTCGTGTAGTTAGATTTACTACGTGATAAGAGGCATTAGGATTAACCCATTGTTTTACACCTGTGTTTTTGTTATAATTACATTGGCTACATTAGTCAAGTAATTCTCCCACACCCTTTGCGTTGTACTCATTTTTAGTACACGATACCCCTAGTACACCCCTCAGAGCCTATCTTTTCGTTTCAACCTTTAAGCATTTTACTTAAAGGAAGAATTTGTTACACCCCACTTAAATGTACACCCAAATCGCCTTAGCCTACCTTGTATGCACTCATCTTTAGTGCATTATTGTTACAACATTTGTTTAAACCCAAGTTAATTATCTAGTTGATTACATGGTTGCTAAGTCGAGTCATATCCTTGTACATATTGTTTTGGGACGATTGGGACTCATGGGTAAAGTACTAGTGTAATGGAGTAATGGGGAAGAACATCATTTATTACCCCCATATGTGCTAAATGTTTTAAAAGTACTCCAAGTTTTTCAATTATCTTAATTCGAGTCATTAGATTAGTATTTGTAAAGTTATGTAAAAGTTCAAGTGTAAGGGGGATGCAATGCCCCTATGATGTATTATTTTGGATGGTAGGGCAAAAGTGTATGCAAAAAAAAAAAAAAAAAAAAAAAAAAGAGAAAATGAAAAATAGAAAAAAAACATACGGACTACCATCCCGTTTCATTTTATGTTTGTTTTATGTTTTTGTTATTTTGTTATTTCGTTTCTAGCTTAAGATCGAGTCTAGTCTTGGCTTAGCAACATTGTATAGTACATGTAATTGATCAAGATTTTTAACTCGCCACCAGTAAAATATCCTTTATCCAACAAAACCGTGTTTTCCTTTTCCCTACACCTAACGTTATAACCCATTTAAAAGCCCTCTTTGATAGTTTATCTTTGGTGCTTACGCCTAGTGGAGGAGGTTTTCGATCCTTTCCCAAGCCTATGGTAATCTATTTGCTATGACAGGTAGTGAGAGATATTATCCGTTTTCATTTATGAGATTTATTTTGATGACACTTGAGAGATGTGAGTATCTAAACACTACTTGTGAGGTGCTAGTTTGTAATCTCCGTGCTTATTATGATTGAAGTGGAACGATTATTTGTTGTAATTACTTTTATGTTTGCATTAAATGACCCCTAACTTGTATTTTGATTAGAATAAAAGCGCATTTGCTTGAGGACAAGCAAATCTCAAGTGTAAGGGTATTTGATGAAGCGAAAAGTGTACCGCTTTTAAGGGGTCATTTAAGCCCTAAATCGTATTTATTTGATCAAATATCGCCCTAAATCGTTCCTTTTGTCATTTTAGGTACTTTTGAGGAGAAATCTGGAAAAGGAGGCATTTTGGACGTTTTTGGAGCATAAAAGTGAAGAAAACGGCAAAGTCTCAAAAATCGGCTAAAAGTTACCTTTGACGGCGTCACAATTTACTCTGGACGGCGTCATGCCTTGGCAAGAAAAAGTGGACTTGAAATTTACTCATGATGAGCCAGTGAAAATAGCATGTGAATTCTGACGGCGTCACGCTTTAACTTGATCAAGGGCGTCACGGCTTAAATCAAAGAGGGACGGCGTCACGTTCAAGGTTCGACGGCGTCAAGCCTTGATAAGCCAGAATGGATTTTTGAAGAGCTAAAGAGGGACGGCGTCAAGAAGGTCATCCGGGAACCCTAGAAGCGGCGAGGTGACGGCGTCACAATCCATAAGGTGACACCGTCAGATGCAAAAGTCTATATATAGTTTTCTAATTTTTTGTCATTAAAGGAGAGCTTAGTGTGTGGAATTTTGGGAGAAAAACCCTAAGACGATTTTAGCTTCTTTTTCAAGGCTTTTTGCCTTGAGATCTTCCATGTTACATTGAAAGATAAGTTATCAATTAATCATTCAATATGTCTATGTGTTGTTTGATTCTATCTTATTCTTGTCTTTTGTTTAACATGTTAGGCTAAATTTATCTTGTGTTTGCTTAGATCTAATGAAACCTAGCTATTGATTATTGGTTATTAGTGTGTTATTAGTTGTATTGGATGATTGTTTATCTATGTTAGGCTTAAGAAAACTGGCTAACTTCCTATTCGGTAACTTGCTTGAACGTCTTAAGAAACATGAACCAAATGCGTACTAAAGGTTTTTATGGTTGTATTTAATGCACAAGCGAATTCTAGTGATCCCATGTTAGGAGCTTCCTAGCCGGCTCGACATAGGAGTGAAGTAGGAGCTTGTAGAGTTGGGGAAGTAAGTACGCCAC
The DNA here is from genome assembly GCA_021014915.2 of Artemisia tridentata subsp. tridentata. NCBI lineage: Eukaryota > Viridiplantae > Streptophyta > Magnoliopsida > Asterales > Asteraceae > Artemisia > Artemisia tridentata. Next base: position 382,448,227 of record CP139504.1, on the reverse strand, counting down.
CCCACGAATGGTATTAAGGAATACACCCGTCATCCACGCAACTAATACACACTAATTAACCGGTAAAAGATAGTTAGGGAGTAAGGAAATCTAAGTAAACACATTTCTCTACACATAAGTTTCTCACCAACATTTTCATTTTTGTTATTTTATTTTATTTGCATTCGTAGTAATTTGGGTTAGTTGACTAGCAACTAATTCCGCCCACTCCTTCAAACCCGAGATTTTACTTGCTTTCATAAAAATTATAAAAACATAAAAAGAATCTTCCTCAACCCTTAGACCTAATTAGAGTAGTCTTTCACACCTAACGAACACTATTCCCTGTGGAGAACGATCAATCCCCCGTACTTACCACTACACTATACTACATCGGTCAGGTACACTGCCTGGTGGGGTTGTAAGCCTCTTGAGATCCCTCGAGAGGTAAAACCTGTTGTAAGGTTACAAAACCACGCATCAAAAATATAAACTCATTTTAAGTTAAAATTAGTTTTAACAAGTTTTTAATGAGTTTACTCCCATTTCTCCCCCTTTTGTCGAATCAAAAAGGTCGCTAAGGCTCCCCCTTGACGTATACTCCCCCTCATTTGGAGAATACCAAGGAATCGAGCAAGGATTCGTGCTACAAAACAAGGTTAGATGACATATATACAATATCTAACATGTAGCACCAAAGACAAATATCCAACCACAAAATTAATGACTAAGTAGCTAAGCATCCACATAAAATGAAAGCATTCATTCATAAAAGCAAATGTCATACATAGGTATAAATACATAAGAAGCATAAAAGAGACAATAGGAAACCTAAATTCCTAATGACTAGAGGCAAGCTTCATTTCCAAGAGGGGTCCTAAAGAATTATTGTTGAAACACTAAACAAAGGCATGTTTAGTTGTTTGGGTTAGGAGGTGGTGGAGATTGTGGCATCATTTGGGGTGGTGGTGGTGTTAAGAGATGTTCTATAAAAGAGAACATGAAATGAATCTCGTCTCTTAAGAAGAAGATGAGATTACGGTTATGGAGACAACATAGGCAATTAGCCCTATGTAAATCAAAGGGATGGGGTTGTGCCATGATAGGAGAAGGTGGTGGTGGTGAGTTTGTTGGGGATGGAGTTGGCATGGCATAGTCCAATGGAGTTATGGGGGATAGTGTGTACTCCATAGATGATGTTGTGTTAAAGGATGATGAAGATGTTGTGTAGGAAGAGGATGTTTTAGAGGGTGCATTAGGTGGTGATGGTGAGTAAGGAGTGGCTTGGGAAGGTGGTGTCATAGCTTCATCATCTTTTGTGAGATCCACAAAGAGTGGTTTTGAGGGTGGTTTCACGGTTATCCTAGGTTTCTTGGAGATGTGAGAGGTGGATCCTTGTGTGGAAGACATGGTGTTTGTGTGATGGGAGGTTGAAGGTGAAGTGCAAGATAAGCTTGCAAGGGTGAGGCCTTAAATAGGCAAGTTGGGTGAAATTTGAATTAAAGTTGATGGGAGTGTCCTATGGTGTAGCAAGGGAATCTTAGGGTGTGTGTGAGGTTGCAAAATTTGCAGGTTTGAGGTTAGGGTTGCAGGGAGTCTAGGAGGAACAGTAAAAATCCGTCAAACAGGGACACGGTTCCTCTAAATGACCCACGGTACCGTTAAATTTAACGGTACCGTCCCTATTTAGTGGTACCGTGACACTATTGTCACGAAAATTTCTGTTGAGACTAGTTCTGGGCAGCTAGAGGGATGTTTTCTAGGGGAACTAGTTCCTGGAAATGATAGTGCCTCAACTCACTAAGTATTTGTTTTCCTAATATGTCCCCTACAATGCTACAACTAGCATATAAAGATTATCAAGCAATTTTCCAAGATAATCATAAGCATGCAAGCATAAAGGACAAGATAAACTAACATCCAAATATCACATAGATCATTCATGCATGGTGATAGATTTAGTACTAAGCATGCAAGATAATTAGAGTATTAATTCCTAATATAGTCTATTAAGAATAAGCCCTAGTAGGAGATATAAATCTCTTCATAACTACTTATGACTTGATCCTTCTCCCATTCTTGTTATACTCTCGTCTTGAGCATTTATCTCATTCTCATGATTTGGATCATCAAAGGGTGCATAGTGGGTGGAGGATTCGGAAATGAGAATGGTTGACACGTATGACTCGGTTATGGGTTTCATGACTGGTGTGAAAAGTGAGTATTGAGGACCATGAAGGTAAGGGTGTAGGTTCATGAAGTGGTGATAGAGGCGGGTTAGGAACATCCCATAGGGTATCAATTTATTCTTGTTACCCTTGAGATGTACAATTCGCTTAGCGAAGAAGTAAGCGAGATTGTATGGTTGTTGGGTAAGGAGACAGTAGATCATATGAGCACAACACGCCGGGAGTTGCTCACGATTTCCTGTTAGACTTAGAACATTTTCTCGCAGGATGACTGCCCAAGAAAGTAGTTCATGACGCACCTCTTCTAAACGAATTTTCGTTGGATTAGGATAAGAGGAGTACTTATGAGTACGGATGATTTTGGTTAGTTCGGTGGGAGAGGGTATGTAGGAACAATATGGACTATCCTCTTCACGATAGTTGAAGAGGGACTCAAGACACCAATCCTCAGTATAGGCACATTGCCCATGATTGGGGATTTGAAGGATTTGAGCAAATTGCTCAAGGGTTAGAACAAATTTGAAATTTCTGACCCAAAACCAAAGAGACAAGGATTTATCCTCATTACGTACGAGTTCAACTTGTCGGAAGAATTCCAACATAAAGCGAGGATAAATGTGCTCGTTTATGTAGAGGATAAATGCAGCAGTCTTAGGGACAAATGGGCCATCCCTGATACAGGTGATGTAGTAAGGTTCCATACCAGTTAAATAGCAAATCATACGTTTTTTCCATTTGCTAAAGTTTCCAGCTTCTAGTCTGGGTGCAATAGCAGAATAGCTGCCACCCTTTTTATCGACCAGCTGGGGTACATTAATATCAGCCATAGTAGGATCTTGGTTTTAAAAACCTTGAGCACTCTTGGTTAGTTTTGAAAGATTTTATAAACCAGAGGATCTGATACCACTTGCTGATCCCTTCACACGCTTAGAGTTACCTAGAAAGTTAATCTATTCGTGTTTATGACGAATACAATGTTATGATTAATTCTAACAGATTAATGAAAACGTAAAAGTAAAAACACACAAGTATTTTTCAACGTTTAAGTTCTTATTAGAAATGAATCAAAGAATCTATTACCCAAGTGTTTTGCGGAACAAACACTTAGGATTGAACATACAAGGTATGGTGGTGTCTCCTATCTAAACTCAAGCTTTGCTTTGAGTGGTAACAATTCAACCCACTGAGCTATCTCAGGGATACGTTACTCTTTGTAGGAGAGAAGTTTCTTTGTAAAAGTCTAAGCTTTCAATGTACAAAACACACTCAACTTCTCTCCTTTTGAACCTATTTATACACAAGTATAAAAGAGTAAAAGTGATTAAAAAACTACAACTTGTTGAAGCAAGCTTGTCTGACAATTACAACAGTAATTGTCATTTCCAAGAACCAATGGGAATGGACTATAAAGTCTTTAGGAGTGGTTGGTCTGACACTCTATGACTTTTAGCCGTATTAGGGAAAGTTTCTTCCTGACAAGATAAGATTTGATCTTATCTTAAACTCTTCCCAGATCTTCCCGCCTTTCTTTCAGGCGTTGAGTTCTTCAGTCTCCAATCACTAAATGTTGTTGAGGAGACTGGGGTTCAGTGAGTTCTTGTCCAACACTCACTGAACCATCATCTTCTTCTTTGGCTTAAGTCCTACTCAGGGAGTACCGCCTTCCTGAGTAGTGAATCCTTCTTCTTAAATTCGCCTTAAGCATCCTGAAGATGACTCACTGAGAGACTGTTCTCTTAGTGACTTGAATTGTTCTCGGTTTAATTTACACTTAGTTAATTTGTGTCCAAATCTTGTTTTAAGTATTCTTGGGTACTGATGGACCTAACAAGAATGATGATAAAGTGTTTAGGAGGTTGCAAGTTAATGAAATCGATGAGCTTAGTAATGTTTTTGCGGATGTTGGTTAGCATACAAAGAACTTCATCCTTTAAGTCACGTAGCTCTTCTCTATCAATGCGAGATGATTGCATGATGAGGCATGTGGTTTCCTCATAGGAGGTGTAGAGGATTAGAGTATTGTTATAACTAAATAGTGATGGAGGTGATTTTTGGAAAGCGGAAGCAATAATGAGATTTGGAAAGAGGTCGGATGAAAGATACATAAATGCAATGCCAAGCCTTTAAAACTTAATTCTATATGCTTCAAAATTATATGCAAGTGCAGGGGTCCATAACACATACAAAACAAGTGAATTAGTGTCTAAAGATGTCAAAAAGATAGAAATCATAAGATAATATCCTATACAAACAATACATTGGACTAATAGACATAAAGTTACCACATAGCAAGATAGCATCAAGACAAACATTCATATTATGAAAGAGCATGACATTATTTGAAATACTTGAGATAGTTATGTCGTTAGGTTTAGACATTTAAGTATACTTAGCTATAAGTAAATACGACAATCTATGTGATTAATATGTAGCATAAAAAGACTTTTAAAAGTTTATCATACCAAAATCACTTTGACAAATTATAAGTGCACACATGGCAAATAAATAGTGTGACAAAGTCACAAAAGAAGCAAGACGGAAGATTCATGCAAACCATTATAACATTTTGGAGCATATATCATTTAGGCTATCCTACGAAAAGGCTCAATGAATGTCAACAAAAGACAAGAGCTTTCAAATATAGATACATCATATAAAAACATCATGTATCAAAATGACATATCATGAGTTAACAAGTAACACATTAATCTTGCGAAATATCATATAACGAAAGAATGAAAATATCATACAAATCATGTTAACATTTAGTAGCATGAAACATATAAGCATGCAGACAAAACCTTTCCAAGGTTTACACATTTGACTATTAATCAAATAGTTATCATGATAACGTCAAGATACTTAATCATATCAAACAAAAAACATGTAATCAACACTTGTATGTACAATGCAAGTGATTTTAATAAACTAAAGAAAGAAAAGTCATATCTACTACTTATTTGATTAAAATTCCTAAGGCGAGGCAAAATATCTTATTTTAATACTTACTTTAGCCAAGTATAGAAATAAAGATTTTTCAAGTTGGAGAATGAATATAAGACTATTATTAGCGGTGCTCAATTAAGGTTAAACACGACCATTTTTATGGGTAATTCCACATACCCAACTTCTCTCCTGGAAGCAATTTCACCGTTAGGTCAAATTCAGTTTCTAGTGCAATAGGTTCTCAAGTAGTCTGATGCGTGGTTTTGCAACCTTACAACAGGTTTTACCTCTCAAGGGATCTCAAGAGGCTTACAACCCCACCAGGCAGTGTACCTGACCGATGTAGTATAGTGTAGTGGTAAGTACGGGGGATTGATCGTTCTCCACAGGGAATAGTGTTCGTTAGGTATGAAAAACTACTCTAATAGGTCTAAGGGTGAGAGAAGATTCTTTTTGTGTTTTTTATATTTTTTATGAAAGCAAGTAAAATCTCGGGTTTGAAAGAGTGGGCGGAATTAGTTGCTAGTCAACTAACCCAAATTACTACGAATGCAAATAAAATAAAATAACAGAAAATGAAAAGATTGGTGAAAACTTATGTGGAGGGAAATGTGTTTACTTAGATTTCCTTACTCCCTAACTATCTTTTACCGGTTGATTAGTGTGTATTAGTTGCGTGGATGACGGGTGTATTCCTTAATACCATTCGTGGGGTGGCGTACGTACTTCCCCAACTCTACAAGCTCCTACTTCACTCCTATGTCGAGCCGGCTAGGAAGCTCCTAACATGGGATCACTAGAATTCGCTTGTGCATTAAATACAACCATAAAAACCTTTAGTACGCATTGGTTCATGTTTCTTAAGACGTTCAAGCAAGTTACCGAATAGGAAGTTAGCCAGTTTTCTTAAGCCTAACATAGATGAACAATCATCCAATACAACTAACAACACACTAATAACCAACAATCAATAGCTAGGTTTCATTAGATCTAAGCAAACACAAGATAAATCTAGCCTAACATGTTAAACAAAAGACAAGAACAAGATAGAATCAAACAACACATAGACATATTGAATGATTAATTGATAACTTATCTTCAATGTAACATGGAAGATCTCAAGGCAAAAAGCCTTGAAAGAGCTGCCAAATTCGTCCTAGGGTTTTCACACACAAAGTTCCCCAATAAGTTCCACACTAATGACAAAAAATTGCAAAACTATATATAGACTTTTAGATCTGACGGCGTCACGTTATGGAGTGTGACGCCGTCACCTCGCCGCTTTTAGGGTTCCCGGATGACCTTCTTGACGCCGTCCCTCTTTAGCTCTCCAAAATCCGTTCTGGCCTATCAAGGCTTGACGCCGTCAGGATTATGCGTGACGCCGTCCCTCTCTAAATTAAGCCGTGACGACCTTGATCATATTAAAGCGTGACGCCGTCAGAATTTCATGCAAATTTCACTGGCTTATCATGAGTAATTTTCACATCCACCATTTTATTGCCAAGCCGTGACGCCGTCTGGAGAGGATCCTGACGCCGTCAAAGGTAACTTTTAGCATGATTTTGAGACTTTGTCGTTTTCTTCACTTTTATGCTCCAAAAACGTCCAAAATGCTTCCTTTTCCAGATTTCTTCTCAAAAGTACCTAAAATGACAAAAGGAACGATTTAGGGCAATATTTGATCAAATAAATACGATTTAGGGCTTAAATGACCCCTTAAAAGCGGTACACTTTTCGCTTCATCAAATACCCTTACACTTGAGATTTGCTTGTCCTCAAGCAAATGCGCTTTTATTCTAATCAAAATACAAGTTAGGGGTCATTTAATGCTAACATAAAAGTAATTACAACAAATAATCGTTCCACTTCAATCATAATAAGCACGGAGATTACAAACTAGCACCTCACAAGTAGTGTTTAGATACTCACATCTCTCAAGTGTCATCAAAATAAATCTCATAAATGAAAACGGATAATATCTCTCACTACCTGTCATAGCAAATAGATTACCATAGGCTTGGGAAAGGATCAAAAACCTCCTCCACTAGGCGTAAGCACCTAAGATAAACTATCAAAGAGGGCTTTTAAACGGGTTATAACGTTAGGTGTAGGGAAAAGGAAAACACGGTTTTGTTGGATAAAGGATATTTTACTGGTGGCGAGTTAAAGATCTTGATTAATTACATGTACTATACAATGTTGCTAAGGCAAGACTCGACTCAATCTTAAGCTAAAAACAAAATAACAAAAACATAAATAAACATAAAATGAAACGGGATGGTAGTCCGTATGTTTTTTCTATTTTTCTTTTTCTCATTTTTTTTGTATTTTTCTTGATTTTTTCGATTTTTTTTTTTTTTTTTTTTTTTGCATACACTTTTTCCCTACCATCCAAAATAATACATCATAGGGGCATTGCATTCCCCTTACACTTGAACTTTTACATAACTTTACAATTACTATTCTAATGACTCGAATTAAGATAATTGAAAAACTTGGAGTACTTTTTAAAATATTTAGCACATATGAGGGTAATAAATGATGTTCTTCCCCATTACTCCATTACACTAGTACTTTACCCATGAGTCCCTATCGTCCCAAAACAATATGTACAAGGATATGACTCGACTTAGCAACCATGTAATCAATTAGATAATTAACTTGGGGTTTAAACAAATGTTGTCACAATAATGCACTAAAGATGAGTGCATACAAGGTAGGCTAAGGCGATTTGGGTGTACATTTTAGTGGGGTGTAACAAATTCTTCCTTTAAGTAAAATGCTTAAAGGTCGAAACGAAAAGATAGGCTCTGAGGGGTGTACTAGGGGTATCGTGTACTAAAAATGAGTACAACGCAAAGGGTGTGGGAGAATTACTTGACCAATGTAGCCAACGTAATTATAACAAAAACACAGGTGTAAAACAATGGGTTAATCCTAATGCCTCTTATCATGTAGTAAATCTAACTACACGAATGTAGTCTCACTTGTGGCCTTGGAATGGTCCTAACGCAAGTTCTAGAATCTAAGTGCTACCGGTACATACATCATAGCATAAATGCTTTTCCTACCAATTCTAGGGGCGAACCTCACATATTTGGGGGTGGAAAATTTTTTTAGTGGTACGGTTTTTGTGCTAGTCATATAACTCCTATCCGTGAGACGCTCATTAAGATCAAAGTTTCACTCCTAAATGTTGTAAAAAATTTTAAATTTGGCACTAAAATTGCCCTAACAGGTATTTATCTCAGTTTTATTACACATCTACTATTAAACAAACAAAAATCAAGCGTAAGAGCATTCTCTAATCGTACTTTTACCCCCCTTACACTTAAGATGAACATTGTCCCCAATGTTCAAATAACAAGATGTAAAAGTAAATAAGGTAAAAGAATGAAATCAAATACTCCCCTGATTCGCTCGGTGGATAATGAAGTAACACGGTTAGATCTTCTTCCAAAGAGAATGTAAAAGCTTCATGACTAATGCATCGCCAAAAGCTTGATCCAAAACATTTCCTTGTCCAAAATAACCTGTTAAACCTGAGAAAACAAACACGAAAACCTGCATAACATCGGCGGGATAAAATCTATATCTAAGGATATAATGCTTGTGGAATGATAATTTTGCAGATTCCTGGAGATTATAAGTTATAGATTCAATAAAAACTTTTTTATGAAAACAAAACTTTCAAAAATTTCCAGAAAATTAAACCTGACGCCGTCAGGTTGTAAAGCCTGACGCCGTCAGAAATGATCTGACAGAATTCTCATGTTACGTTTCCGGAAAAATTTTGGAAAAACCTATACCTTACTTCCTGGAATTCCTGCAAAACATCATTATGACTCGATACAAGCATTTGACTCAAACAAATACTAATATGTATGTTAATTTAATATTATTATGATTCATGTTCATTTGTGTTCTAATAAACCGATTTAGATTTCCCTTACACTTAACTTTTGCAAAATACCTTTATATGTAGTTAAGACGAAGTTAAAAACAACATAAATCATTTTCACAATTTACTTTTGAACATGAATCAATAATAATAAAAATTAAACACACATACGGAAACAAATAAAATCAAACAAATAAACAAATAAACACACAAAGCAAATAAAGCTTGGGTTGCCTCCCAAGAAGCGCTTTTCTTTATTAACGAGTCTTGTAGCTAGACTCAAAGTCAGGCTCATCTAGTGTCGCTTATGCTCACGTATCCGAGTGTGAACCATCTAATTGTTGCCTCATCTTTCTTGTAGTCATCATTCAGCTCCAAACATCCATGATAGTATCTCTTGTTTTTCTCATGTGGATATTTGAGCCCCTTCCTCTTATCATTCTCACTTAACAAGTCAAGAGGCACAAGTCTATTGCAAGATTCAATGGAGAAGTTTTTAAACCTAGGATGTGCTCGGGGAATTTGGTAAGTAAAATCTTCATCCCCATCCGAGAATGTAATTAACCCGTCCACAAGTTTTTCGTCAAGGTTGGTCAACCTTTTGAAGGGTTTTCCAAAAATGACTTGGGTTAATTTGTTATCAATGAATTCTCCTAAGTTCTCCATAACCATAAATTCCACCAAATACACAAAACTTCCAACGAATACGTGAAGTAGCTTAGTCCTAGCAACAATGTTATCTCCTTGATATTCTAGCTCATCTACCATGATTTTATTATAATTAGCGCGAGAGATAATGTTCATAGGCAAAGATGAGTTAAGATAAGCATAAAAATCATGATAACCAATCTTACACGGAAATTGCATGTTAAAGAGGCTATCCTTTTCGATCTTAGTCCTAGGGTCAACATACTTAGAGGGATCAATTTCCTCTTTTCCCCATCCCTCGTTAACTACTTCTCCATTACCGGCATCCTCATCGGAGTCTGAGTAGTAAAACGGACTAACATATTCATTCTCATGGTCAGACTCCTCCATCTCAGAATTGTTACCAAAGTGGTGGTCGGGTGAAAGGTTTTTGTTTTCCATGATGGGGGGCGAGAACGGGTAGTTGGAAATTTGCACGGCGGAAAATACGAATAACAGGGATCAAGCGATCACTATTACTCATGAGGAAGGTGGAAGGTGTCACAAACAAAAATACAAAGAAATAAGATAGACTAAAGAAAACCTAGAAAAATAAAATAAAAATCTCACTAGAAAGGAATCTAGTGAGTAGACCTATAAAATAAAAATTCAACCTAAACAATAACTATTCCCCGGCAGCGGCGCCAAAAACTTGATGCGTGGTTTTGCAACCTTACAACAGGTTTTACCTCTCAAGGGATCTCAAGAGGCTTACAACCCCACCAGGCAGTGTACCTGACCGATGTAGTATAGTGTAGTGGTAAGTACGGGGGATTGATCGTTCTCCACAGGGAATAGTGTTCGTTAGGTATGAAAAACTACTCTAATAGGTCTAAGGGTGAGAGAAGATTCTTTTTGTGTTTTTTATATTTTTTATGAAAGCAAGTAAAATCTCGGGTTTGAAAGAGTGGGCGGAATTAGTTGCTAGTCAACTAACCCAAATTACTACGAATGCAAATAAAATAAAATAACAGAAAATGAAAAGATTGGTGAAAACTTATGTGGAGGGAAATGTGTTTACTTAGATTTCCTTACTCCCTAACTATCTTTTACCGGTTGATTAGTGTGTATTAGTTGCGTGGATGACGGGTGTATTCCTTAATACCATTCGTGGGGTGGCGTACGTACTTCCCCAACTCTACAAGCTCCTACTTCACTCCTATGTCGAGCCGGCTAGGAAGCTCCTAACATGGGATCACTAGAATTCGCTTGTGCATTAAATACAACCATAAAAACCTTTAGTACGCATTGGTTCATGTTTCTTAAGACGTTCAAGCAAGTTACCGAATAGGAAGTTAGCCAGTTTTCTTAAGCCTAACATAGATGAACAATCATCCAATACAACTAACAACACACTAATAACCAACAATCAATAGCTAGGTTTCATTAGATCTAAGCAAACACAAGATAAATCTAGCCTAACATGTTAAACAAAAGACAAGAACAAGATAGAATCAAACAACACATAGACATATTGAATGATTAATTGATAACTTATCTTCAATGTAACATGGAAGATCTCAAGGCAAAAAGCCTTGAAAGAGCTGCCAAATTCGTCCTAGGGTTTTCACACACAAAGTTCCCCAATAAGTTCCACACTAATGACAAAAAATTGCAAAACTATATATAGACTTTTAGATCTGACGGCGTCACGTTATGGAGTGTGACGCCGTCACCTCGCCGCTTTTAGGGTTCCCGGATGACCTTCTTGACGCCGTCCCTCTTTAGCTCTCCAAAATCCGTTCTGGCCTATCAAGGCTTGACGCCGTCAGGATTATGCGTGACGCCGTCCCTCTCTAAATTAAGCCGTGACGACCTTGATCATATTAAAGCGTGACGCCGTCAGAATTTCATGCAAATTTCACTGGCTTATCATGAGTAATTTTCACATCCACCATTTTATTGCCAAGCCGTGACGCCGTCTGGAGAGGATCCTGACGCCGTCAAAGGTAACTTTTAGCATGATTTTGAGACTTTGTCGTTTTCTTCACTTTTATGCTCCAAAAACGTCCAAAATGCTTCCTTTTCCAGATTTCTTCTCAAAAGTACCTAAAATGACAAAAGGAACGATTTAGGGCAATATTTGATCAAATAAATACGATTTAGGGCTTAAATGACCCCTTAAAAGCGGTACACTTTTCGCTTCATCATAGTCATTTTCATGTTAGAAAGATAGGAATTCCTATTTTTGCCTATTGAAGTATATAAAAGATGATAGTTCACCAATACTTGGCTTAGTGTGACTCAACTAAATTCATTATAACTAAGGTGATGAAGATGTCATGTTATACCCAAGAATTTAATGGTGTGTCGACAAACAATATGTTTTAATCATTTGTTTAGAATCTATGGTTGTTCAAATTAGATAGTTTAATGGATGACATCTTTTATGTAGAGTTGAAGTGTGTACTATAAATGTGATTTGATCAACTAAGACCAAGAAATGTGTTTGTGTGTGATAATGGAATATGTTAAATTAAGAACGTTCTCAAGAAAGCTCTTTAGAATTTTATTCAACAAGAATCTAAGTAAGGTTACCAACTTCAATAGATCTTGTGTATGCTCTAGAGATGTGTAGTTTTAACCTTGGATGTGCATAAGGTTTAAACTAGATTATGAGAAAGGTTAGGTTATGATGTACGCTTGAAAGAAAATAGATACAAATGGTATCTTTCAACACATAAGATTAACCCATGGGATAAAGTTATCATGCTTATGAAAACAAGTATGACAGGATGAAGGAGATACGCTATTTCATAGAACTTGTAGATGTTTGTTCAAGATCATTTAGCCAATGAGGTGTAATGAAATCTCTTGTAACACAACCGTTCATGTCGCAAGGAGAGAATAATGCATAGGATATACATTATCCTTTTAACAAGATGAAAACTTAACGCATGTTTTCTTAGGCATAATGTTTTCCAAAACATCATGTTTTCCTAAATGAAGATATGAAGCCAAAGTGTTTGAATCGGATGGTCCTATCCTAAATATACTTGGTCTCAAGATTATATTCACTAGATGATGACAAGAGGAATTCACTCGAGTTTCTTATGTATACTCCTCAAGAGGCATTGTCACTCGGGGTGCATGAGGTTGGCTTTGAGATTGCATTTTAACATATGTTGTTAAAATGTTGATTTAAGGTTTAACGAAACTTATGCAAAGGTTTAACGACAAAGTATTACTTTGATTTACAATATTTGATAGCACTACTTATACCTAGTGGAAATTGATAAAAATAACCAGGAGCATCATGCTCATTTGATAGTGGGGGTTCTAGCCATAATGAATCATCTAAGTCCTTATAGGTGGGAAAGTATGTTTGAGTTAGTTCAACATGCATTTGATTTGGTACGAGTGTTGGACATGCACTCAACGGATTCAAATGATGGTAAGGATTATTGATTGGTTGATTTAGGTGGTAGGTCTTCTAGTGTGTCTAAATAAGAATGTGGTGATGTAGAGGTTTATTGTACTATGGGAGTTATTAGGTTGATTATTTGTTCATAGATGTTGAAAACAACAAGGATGGATACTAATTCTTGTGGTCCATTGGTTGGTACAACTAGTGGGTGAAGTGCTTGAAGTTTTGGTCATGTTTGTGAAGCTTAAGGGTTGAGATGTATCTCAGAGGTGATTGTGATGGGATGATAGTGAAAGAACAAGTGACTTGTTCAGATAAGTGTCAAAGTAGGGCAAGTGTTCTAGTTGTGATATGATAAGTGTTTTAACATATGTTATTTAAATACTTGGGTGTTGATTTTTCGGATATGACTTTTAGTGACTACAATCGTAAGCAAAATTTACTTGAATATTTCAGACGAAATACTTAAGTTTTCAATCCTACTTTGTTGAGATTATAAAGCTTAGGTTGCACTCAAGGATATCAAGACTTGATAATATATCTTTAACATAAGTGTGAGTTATGACTCGATGTAAATTGTTTTGGAGGATGACACATTATTTTCATGTTAATCAAGTGAGGCAACATATGTAGATACAAGACAATGTCTATAGTCATAAGTTGGGCTTGTGATTTTGATATTGTATCTTTGCAAATAATGAGTCCGGATTTGCTTAGGAAGTTGTTAGTTCACAAAACAAGTCAAGCTAATGGGTGAAGGATGAGTAAATGAATGCAGTTGTTGTGGGTAATGATTACAAAACATTAGGGGTGTTCATTAAACGGTTTGACCCGAAAAACCGACCGATCCAAATGACATTGGGTGAAATGGGTTTGGCTTATTTGCGTTTGGTTCGGATTTTTGGGCGCACCCGAAATAATATACGGTTTATGGTTCGGTTTTGGGTTCAAGATTTTCTTTTCGGTTTCCACCCGAATACCCGAACTGTAAAAAAGGAGCGTTTAATCTATTTATATAAATTATACTTTCATAACATAGAAACCTTCAATCAAATATTTGGAATGAGAGAAATTTGATAGGTTACTTAAAATTTCAGCTTTAATCTTTGAAAGTGATTCTGTCAAAGCCAAAATCATGCACTTAGTAATTGTCAACCAATTTCTTCCCCTACATAATGGTCTCATATGTGTAGTGTATTATTTGTACTATGTAGTTTATTATTATTATTATTATTATTATTATTATTATTATTATTATTATTATTATTATTATTATTATTATTATTATTATTATTATTATTATTATTATTATTATGTCAATTCAATCAAAGTTTTGTTATTCTGCTACTTGCCAATATAGTATGAAATTGTTCTTGCCATAGTAGAGCAATTAAGTATACTGATGTTCATACCTTTTTTTTAAAACTTAAATGATAATTGGGTTTTTGATGGAATATTAGTGGATCACTTCAAGTCTAACATTCATCCTCAATTTAAAGAAGTGCGTTATTTTTCTTTTATGTGTATGTTGATACTCTTAACTATCCACATTTTAGGCATATAACTTTATATGATGTACCGATGACTTGATGTTAATCAATAATCAGTTTATTGTTATTATTTTACAACATTTGTTGCAACCTTGGTGTGGATGTATTATTAAGTTTTAATAATGTTAAGGACAATTACCTTTTATAGATCATTCTCTTATTTGGTTTTATGGAGAATCGACCTAAATAACCCGATTATTTATTTGGCTGGTTTGGTTTGGTTTTGATTAATTTGGTTTGGGTATTGGTTGGTCAAAAATATTTTAAAAAACCGAATAACCCAAACTGATTAACCTTACTAAACCGTAAACCGCCCGAACGTACACCCCTAGAAAACATTTGTGGTCAGAGACCCACGGATTGCAAGGTACCCTTTTTAGGGTTCCTTCCTTTATAGAGAAAAGTACCTTGGCGCATTATCATGAAATTTGAAAGTATGATCAGAGATGGTTATCATATTGGTGCAAATGATGTAGTATGATCCTAATTTGTGTAAATACAAGTGAGAATAGTTCTAGTGAAAGGATGAGTGAACCTAAGTGCGGGATTTAAATAAAAATTAAGAAGTGTTACTAAAGGTCTGGCGGCACCTTACGACATAATGGGCGGAACCCATAATATGGTTCCGCCTCATCCGCGGGTAATATTTTGATGGTACCAAAATAATACACAGGCGGAACCAAATTTTTGGTTCCGCCTGATCCGTGGTGCCAAAATAGTTCATAGAGGGCATTTTTCATCCCCTGAATCCCGTAAATTTTCCTAAAACATGTGTAATTAATTAGTTCTGATTAGAAAACAACAATAAAACATGTATTAACACATGTATGGGTATAGATCAAGCAAGAGCTAAAAATTTCACTAATAAAGTGAAAAAAGAGGATTGATAACATAACTATGTTATCTTCCGGCAAGATAAACCGTTAGTTCACATGATAGATTAGTAGCAAACTTATCATCTCATAAAGCACATAATAGTTCATAAATGATTGTTAGTTATTGTACCAAACACATTTTTCAAAGAAACTATATGTTTAGATAATCATTGAAGATAGTGACACATTTTAACACTTGAACTATTAGGTGGGAGTTTGAGCGAAACAACATTATTCAAAATACTTGACTAGTTTTACTTAGTTCTCATTCCTAAGTGAATTATGCAAGATTTTAATGTAACATATGCAAAGAAAGTTATCTAAGTGTATAAGCAATGCAAAAAAAAAAAAAAAATTCCAACTTAATGCACAAAATCTAGCAAATGTTCTATTGTGCATAAACAAGAAATCGACAAACAAGCGAATAAATAACATGGAAAGATTGATACTTATGTTACACAAACAATCATATGTAAACAACAATTTTGCATATATGCAACCAACATAAACTAAAACAAGTATTCATTTAGTGTAGCAAAAAAAAGAAAGATACTTTTCGTCACTTTGCGTTTAAATATGACGATATATACCAAGCTTGATTAGTTTTCTTTATATATATAAATATATCAAAATTCTTTAGTTTCAAAAGAAATTATATCAATGTTTAAAGGATACTAACTTAAATTGCCCGACTCAAAAGTTTGAGTTTCTATGTCAAAATGAAACTTAATATTTTGGACACACTGTACTATTAGGTTTATTCTACTCACTTCAAATTAGATTTAGGCCATAAAATTATTTTTAAAAGAAGTTAGACTCAATTCCCTTTAAATTGGTAGGTGGCGCGACTCTTACGGACTTACAGTTAATTAGTTATGAATTTTTTAAGTTTGCAAAAATTTTGTACTGTGCAGACCAAGGAACCCTTTTCCAAAGGGCAAGGAACCCTTCAAAGGGTTCCGTGGGATCCATGGTCCTCTATGACAAAATGTCATAGAATGTTAAAAACATGTATTTTCGCATAGCGAGAATGTGTAGGACTTATTAGATTTGGTAATAAACATATAATACAACTATTTTAACATAATTTCTACTCATGTGACTTATCAAATCATTTACGGAGATGATTTTTTCAACTAAATTTGTAGTTATCCCAAATGTTCCTTTCAAAATCGTATTTTTCGTAAATTTGTCTAAGCACATAATTTGACACTTACAATTTTTTTTAAGAAATATTTTATTTTATTTTTCAAGGAAACCTTCAAGCTTGTATACAAAGTACTCCCTCCGTCCCATATTAAGTGTCCACTTTCCAAATACACAAAGTTTTAGGAAATTCCACTAACTACACTCTCCACCAATCAAATATCACTATTACCCACTAAAGTCTCTTCTCATTGGTTGAAAATATTCCCTGGACACTTAATTTGGGACATCCCAAGATTCCATTATGGACACTTAATATGGGACGGAGGTAGTAACATTTAACAACAAAATTTCTAATTATAATTAGCGAAACATTTTTCATATTATATTCCGCTTCAATGTTAATTTGATTACATGGATCGTACTCCATTTTAAAAACCATTTGTTTTGAAAATAAGATCCACGAAGCTATGATACCAATTGTGAAAACGTAGAAGGGGGGAGGGGGGGGGGTGAATATGTTACCGTTTAAAAACTTTAAATCTTTTGTATCAAATATCCAATCAAGCTTGCCATAATATGAAAAATGCCAATTATAGTCTTATATAGTAAAACAAGTTGTCACACAAACATAAATATCATGCCACAAGTTGTCACACAAACATAAATATCATGCCACAACACAAACAATAATATGGTGCAAGTATAAAAGTAAAACAATAAGTAAAAGAAAGTGCAAACCGGACATGATGATTTATAGTGGTTCGGTCACGGAGCTCCTCTCCGCCCTACTTCACTCCCCGAGTGCCCAACTCGGGAGTTACTTCACTAAATCAACAAGCTCCCTTCTTGGCGGAGAAAACCTTACAAACGTCGCTTACACTTTTTTCCGGTACAAAGCTAAATACCGGGTTCTAGATCGAGGTAGAACCAACCTGACGTCGCCTATACAATATTTCCGACACTAAGCTAGATGTCGAGTTCTTTTACAAGGGTACAACCACTCCCGTTATGTTTTATGGCCCAACATAAAAACCTTGTGTTTTATGACACAAATACATAAACCATCTAATCTAGTTTGGTGAATCTATTGTAATGATATAGTGATGTTTATAATAATGATCCACGACACAAATGTCTAATGGATATGAATGACTAATTTAAATGAACTTCGATTGATAGGATGCCTTCAATGGATGAAGATCACAAGTTCCTTAAGCTTGTTGTGATAGATCTTTATATAAGTATGCTTGTGGTGGATGATGACTTCAAGATCTCTGAGCTTGCTTCATAGGATCATTTAGAGAGTATGCTTACAACATAATGAAAGTTAGAAGTATTATAATTATGATAATGAGGGTGTTTAATGTATGTTACTACATTGTTAATGACTAATCTAAATGTATGCAAGATGTTAGAGAAAATGTGTTTTGAAGTGGTGAAGAAATGAGTGAATAATGGGCTGCTATTTATAGCCATTTTGGCTCAGCAACCCACGGATCACACGAAACCAAAAAAAGGGTTCCGCCCTTTATAATTTTTTGTTCCGTGGTCCCCTGACAGAGAATCTACAAAATCTTTAGAAATCTTTCTAAAATCTACCTAAGATCTTTCCATAATTTTAACCAAATCTTTCCAAAATATTTTCTAAGATCTTCCCAAAGTCCAAGTAAGATATCATCTTAGATTTTCCTAGATTAGGATGATCTAATAAACCATTTTCTTTTTGACTTAAGTATATAGGAAAGTTAACTTGTAAAATGAATTGTAACTAGTTTAGACAAATATCTAAATGTAACTAGTTTAAGAATATGTCTATTTTAAGTGCTTGTCAAAATAAAATGTATTTTGTCAAGTATAAGTAAACTTTAGTACTTAATGCAAAATGTAAAATGAGGTTCGAAATAGAATGGTTAACCTATTTTACTTAATGACTCTAAACGTATTTTAAACATTCTAAATGATTTGTTAAGGGGTTTGATCATAATGACACATAACAAACATGCACGAACCTGTGTTGTAGCATATGAGGACTTGAGATGTTGAGAGGTGTTGAATATATGTTGAGACAAAATATGATTACGAGTAACTTGTACATTTTACGTTATGTATCAAGTTACATGTTTGTCATCAATCAAAACAAACGAGACTGTATAGATTAAATATCGTAATATTTGCACTAACACCATTTTTTCGATGTTTATGGGACTAAATTTAAGCCTCAACTTTTATTGTTCTTTTTCACATTGTTGAAAGTCAACCGAATTACTACGCCACATATATTCAGTGAAAAGTTGACTGTGATAAAAATATATAAGGGGGTTGGCAACCCATACAACACACTATATCTCATACCACACTCCCAACCAATCCCCTTATACCACCTCATTCCTTTACTTTTTCATACCACACTCCCTTATTTTGTTGGCATCGCATACCACACTACATCCCATACCTCACTATAATTTATTTAAATTTGAAATAGTTTACTTTTTCATTCCCTTCCTCTCCATCTCGCACGGTATGTGATACCGCAACTTTCATACCTTGCCCCATACCGTGGGGATGGCGGCGGTATTCCCGCACGGTATAGGGTTCATACCCTGTTCAAACCGCTTACGTTGCCAACCCCCTAATGGAATACGCTAATGAAGGTTGACCAACTTTGGCCCGTAATTCATTTTCTTCAATGATCTTTGTTATAGACTTATTTATTGTTATTGGGTGTGTTTACCGTGAATGATCTTTGTCATAAACTCTTCAAGGTTAGCATGTCTGAATCCATTTTTTATTTATTTGTATGGGACAAAGCCTAAGCCTGAAATTGTATTTGCCTTTTCACATCTGTTAAGGGTAACGATCTGAACACCACACCACGTATATTCAAAGAAAAGCTCACTATGAGACGCATATAATGAGATATCGATGGTTTGGCCTGTAATTCATTAATCTGGCCTCGAATTTGACATGTTCACTATATATATTGAATACGACTCACAATAGGAATTGTGTGTTTTTCGAACACATATAACAAAATTTAACATGAAGAGTGAACGCACAATTTTTTTTTTTTTTTTTTAGAATGGCGGCAGTATATAAAACTAGCAAAAGCTAGAAAACCAAACAATTACAAAGCGAAAGAGTTATCAATAGGATTTCCTAACCATCTTATCCAACTTAACCGAAACTTAGGATTTCTAAATGAAATCCACCAAAACGACTTATGAACAATAGAATCCCATATATTCGCCCAATTCTTAGGCTTAGTCATCGAAAAGATCCAAGCATTACGAAAATTCCATATAGACCACATCATCGTAGCAGCAACCCGTTCCAGAATAAGCCTAGCATTCTTCGACACATGTGCAACATCTAACCACGTATACCACTCCGCAATATTAGAGACCTCCGGAAACCCAAATCACACCATCTAGCAAATAAGCCCCAAAGGTCCCATGTCATCCCACACGAGAAGAAAAGATGGTCAACACTCCCCACATGCTCATTACACACGAGGCATAAAAGATAAGCAACTTCAATGCCTTTTCGATCCAGATTCACCAAGGTTGCACTAGTACAAAAATGAGATTTAGTCACACATGCTGTTTTTCGAACAGCCACACAGTCGCCTTTTTATGTGACTAAATGTATCAGAATAAAAAAAACAGCCACACTTGATCCGACTTGTGTGACCATTTCGGAATTACATCCGAGGCTACAGCCACACATTTGAATATTTTCGTGACTATACGTATCTGGTAAAAAAAATTTTGATTTTTTAGTCACTTATAATTTGGGACGTGTGACGGATACAAATAAGGTTGAAACATTAGTCACACTATATATATACATATGTGACAAATATATGTCACGCAATTGAAAAGTGTGACCAAAATCCATATATGGTCACACGAAGTAATTGTGTATGTGGCTAAATCATATGCTCAAGTTTGTCACACATTATTTAAGCGTGACTGCTAGTTTTTGTTGAAAATTTAGCCACATATGAATTTGAAATGTGTGACAACTGAAAAGTAAGTTTGAAGCATAGTCACGATATGCATTTAAAAGTGACAAATATATGTCACACACTTGAACAGTGTGACCAAATGTCATATATGGTCACACTAAACCATAGGTATACATGATTAAGTGTGACCATAATTCGATACAAATGGTCACGTAAGTTAATATGTGTGTCTAAAGTTAAGTGTGTGTTTGCCTGCCTATTCCTAATGTGTATGGTCACACTTAATTGTAGCACAATCATGTGACTATAGGCTATACAATAGTCACACCATACCACAAATGTGCATCTAAATTATGTTTATGGCCACATTATAAGGGTATTATATGTGACCAATACATTGAAAATAGTCACACTGTGAAATATTCGTGTGACTAATATGTATAGCAAAATGTGAACTCAGTTATCATTAACCTTGATATTAGTCACATTGAGTGTTTGTGTGACTAAATTCAAGATGTTACATATGGTCACATGAAGTATTTATTTAGGTGTCTAAATCATAGTCATATTTTGAGTTCAGACTGTTAGTCATGACTCTTCATTTAATTTCCCCCATTACAATGCTGGGATTTTATAGTCTATCTAGTTTAATGCAGTAGTATGTAAGTATGTTACTTGCCCCTAGGAACCAGATTACTTGACTTTCTAAAGTCAATTTTCAACTTTATAATGAAGTAACATGTTACTAAAGTGCCTGCAAGTGCATATACATGATAAATGGAAACTGCAAATACAATAAAGCTTGACTGCAAGTGGACATATAATAGTGAAAACCGCAAAATTTTTCATTGCCATTGAAAAGCTTGACTTTTTTGAGTCAAAATCCATTACAACAGGCTAAATTACAGGAACAACTATTTAATACTAAAACAGATATTCATCTAACATTACTAACTTTACAATACCAGCTGTAACCTTGCACTTAGCCTTGAGCAGCAGTCTTAACTTCAACCAGCAGGGTTAACTATTACACTAGCAGTCTTAATGCAGCATGACATGCTTCACTTGGATTTTCGTATAACAATACCTTCAATGTCGGTTCGATAGTAGTCACTTCGTGATTCCTTGCCCAAGTCTTCTTTATATACACGTGGCAATATTTTTTCATCTTGCTCGTGAATGACTGTACTAAACTCCTCATCGACTTCGTCATATGTATCTTTGTAATTCTTGGTAGTTGTTTTAAAGACAATGGACAAATTTTTATGTACCTGGTCTTTCACATAAAACACTTGTGTTGCTTGTGACGCTAATATGAACGGATCATCCTTGTGGCCGAAAGTATTCAGGTCTACCAACGTATAACCAAGAGTATCACATTTGACCCCATGAGTTTTGCGATTAACCCAATCACATTTGAAAAGAGGAATGTGCCTGAAACGGTAATCTAGTACCCATATCTCTTGTAAAACCCCATAATAAGATGTTTTTTTTTTATGGTTTCAACTTCTTTTTTGGATATGTGCACATCTACTGACTCAACACTAACCCCACTGTTCTGGTAAACTATGCCATCATTACTTTTCGTACGAAATGTATACCCATTGATGTTATACGCCTCGTATTTCACTACGCTGGCGCGTGGTCCAAATGATATCCACCTCACAGTTTCTGATACACTGTCATTGGATATCGCTAACTCTCTCTCAACCTGAATTTCATTACAAGTATATATTACCTTTAAATTGCAGGAACAACAAACAAACAATTAAAGAATAGGAGTGTTTGGGATAATGAAATGGTGTGCTGGTCGACCTCTATCTAATGTCATATACAGGAGGGACCATTATGATGATAGCAACAAACAAAAAATTATAAACAACATACAAGTAATTACCTCTTCGAGTAACCACTTAGCAAAAGATTTACTGTGCTCATTCTCCAGCAATGCAATTTTTTTACCCGGGTTTTTTCTTTTCAAAACTTCCTTGTGTCGGCTGAAACAAATAAATGTCTTTGATTATTATATTTGATAGAACATTTTAAGCAACGAAATCGACATGTGTTAGTGATACTTACTCGATATACGGTTGAATTTCATCCGTATTTTGTATTACATACAAATGTGCTTTCTGAAAGGATTCTCTGGAAACTTCACTAGGTTTGCCGGCCGACAATGGCTTTCCGTCCTCATCTTCATTGGTTACATGTTTATCAGCTGGGATACCAATAGTTTTCATAGTTTTATGATATTCGCTAAAAAACTCTATTGTTTCTTCCGCGATAGTCTCCTCGGCAATGCATCCCTCTGGTCTATTTCTGTTTCGCACATGTCCTTTAATAACCTTCATACATCTTTCGAAGGGATACATCCACCGAAAGCATATAGGACCACATAATTTTACCTCCCTAGTTAGGTGCACAGTCAAGTGTATCATAATATCAAAAAATGACGGAGGAAAGAACTTCTCGAGTAGGCACAGTGTAACAACAAGTTCTTCTTGCATCTTATCTAGTTCTTGCAAGCTGATTTCTTTCCTACATATAGATTTAAAGAAAAAGCAAAACCTGATAATAGCATATCGTGTGGGCTGGTGCATGACTGAACGTATAGCAATGGCTAAAAACTCTTGCATTAGCATGTGATAGTCATGCGATTTAAGGCCAATGAGCTTCCTATCATTTAGGCTGACCAAACTAGAGAAATTTGAACAATAGCCTTGTGGTACCCTGATGTTGCTTAATGTTTCACAAAAGATGTCTTTTTCAGCATTCGTTAATGTGTAACCTGCTGGAGGTAGGGTTGTTTTGTCTGTTTCTTGCCTAGCAAACAACTCTTCTTTTATCCCCAACTCTTCCAGATCCAGTCGAGCATTCATTCCATCTTTTGTCTTTCCAGGAACATTCAGCAAAGTTCCGAGTAGACTCTCACCAACATTCTTTTCTACATGCATGAAGTCAATACAATGCGGAACAGAATGATGCCTCCAATACCTTAGCTTTCGATACCAAATGTTGAATTTCTTCAAATATGCTTCATTTGCTTGGCTTGATAATATGTGTCTAAATACACATATATTTTATATTGTTTAAACCCACAAAAACGACCAAAAGCACACAAATAACCATATAAATGTTACAAATATCATTGAAATGTGTTTTTGTGTATTTCAAATGCAAAAGGATTGAAAACAATTGAAAAACAATCAATGTTTGCATAATTGGCAAAACTAGTCCCTCGAGTTTCAAAATTGACATAAAACACCCCTGGATATTTAAAAATTGGAAAATTAACATTCAGGGTCCTTTGGTAAATGAAACTTGGCAAGAAATACCCTTGGATCATAAGTTTGGAAAATTGGCAAATCAGGTCCCTCAACTTTGAAACCTGACACATTTGGTCCCTGGGAATTTGTAATTTTGGAAATTATCAAATATTGGTCCTTGGGTTATCAAACTATGGCATGATTGGTCCCTATGAATACTTTGGATAAATTACAAATCAGACCCTAAACTTTTCGGTTTATACACTTTTGGTCCTTGTGATTTATGTTACTAAAACAAACCGGATCCAAACTAATACCCTTAACCCAACCCACTAATAAAACCCTTAACCCTTTATAAATAACCCAGCCCACACAATCAAACCTATAACCCGGCCCAACCATTTTTTTTTACTAAACCCAGTATTCAATACAAGGGTTTGACTTAGTCAAACCCTTCTCCCTCACACTCACCCCGCCAATACCACCTCCAAAACCACCACCACCTGTCCTCCACCTTTCCACCTCAACCCCCAGCTAGCTACCAACTTCCCTCCACCTCCATAACCTCCCAAAATTCCTTAATTGATATAAACCTGCTCAAAAGACTTTGGCGCCAAAAATTACACATGGACGAATGGGATTTAATTGAGGCAAATGGATAGCTGGGATTCACTGTGAGGGTCCCTTGGAAGATATTTGAGGTATAAGAGAGCTCCAAGACAGAGAAAAAAGAGTAGTAGATTTTAGGAGTAGTGTAATTTTAATTTTACATGTCGACTAGATAGTTTTGTTGTAATTTCTTTCTGGGTTTTGTAGTTTTTGAATAATTCAAGTAATTTAAGTTGTAATTTAATCGTTTAATTGAAGTTATTTCAAGTTTTCTTGTTTACCTGAAATTCCCGCCAAAAGTTCTCTTCTTAGTTTTAAAGTTATAAGCTGTTTTACCAATTTAAATAAGCTCCTAAGAGCTTATTTGAGCTCTTGTAAGTGTATTAGAAGTTTGCTCTGTCCTAAATTCAGTTTTCATTTCAAAAGTCAAGAAAAGTCAATATTGGTCAAAGTTGCTGTACATTAGCTTATTTTAGTCTTATTTCCTTTTTCTGTGTTTGTTTGCTTAAATTGAGGTTAATGTAAGTTATTTTCCTAATTAGTATAAGCTTAAGTATAATTTTACTCAAAAACTCAAAAACAGTCAAAAAGTCAAATAGTGGTCATCAGCTTATTTGAAGTCATTTTAAGTTGAAAATCACTTTTCTCAGCTTTTTCAAGTCAGAAGGTCAATAATAAGTCAGGTCTTTAAGGTCTTTTTGTCCCATTCAGTTTTAAATTCAAATCAGTATTACTAAAGAGGGTGTTTGGGTTAATAGTCAAAGTGGGTCAATCTGAGACTTTACTGTTCATTTGCATTAAGGTCCACTTATTTTGAGCTTATAACAGCTTGTATAAGCTGCTTTCACTTTCATTTTTCTTGTTTTCAGTGTTGTTGTAGGTTAGCAGCTTGGAGTTGCAATCATAGCAAGTAAGCTGTCCTGACAAGCTTGTAATAAGCTCAGGCTTATTCTGAGCCCTTTGGCAACTTTTCCAGGTTCATATTCACCCTTTCTCAGTTTGTAGTATATCCCATAGGTCTGCATTTAAGATTCTCTCATATTAGCCTAGTTAGTATTTGCAGCCTTCATGTTTTGTTTTTCCCAGTTTTCTCAGATTTTGTAATTTTTCTAGCTCACTCACATTAAGTTAGTAAAAGCTGTAATTCAGGGTTACTAAAGTTCACCAGCTCATCTATTGTTAGTATTTTTTATAAGATTTATAGATTAGCTTATAGCAGCTTATTACGGCCTTGAAATAAGGCAATTCTGCCTTGTGCACATCAGCATATGCTGACTCAGCTGATCCATCTGATCTTGGCTTCAATTGGACTTCAATTGAGCTTTTTGAGATGGGGCTTTTAGGTTTTTTGTACACCCAGTAGTACTACCTAGGTTTTGCCCCCCTTAAGTTCTATTTTCCAGCTTATTTAGTGCTTATTTTTAGGTCTGCAAGTAGGTAGCTTTAATGCTTTTTCTGTCTTCTTATTAAGACTGATAAGCAGCTTAACTGCTTATCTCTTTAGCTTATTTGCACTCTTTTCAGTTGATTAAAGTTTAAAATAGCATGTTAATCAGTTTCTGAGACTTTGGTAATTTTTAGTTAAGATTTGCTTATTTTTAGCTTACTTTGAAACTACTTTTTCTGCCCATTCTGCTTATTATGGGTCAGACAGATCAAATTTTACTTTTCATAGCTTTTTAATATCAATTTAGATTTACCTGAATTTTTCAGATTTTTCTTTAATCATTTAATATTTTTAATCTTTTTAATTAGTTTCTATTAGTAATTAAATCATAATAAATAGAATAATAATCAGAAAAATATAATTTTAATTTTCATAATTTTCTTTTGTCATTTATAATCTAGGAAAAATATAATTGCATTATTAGACCTTAAGAAAAACAAAAATAGAAAAATAGTGATAGCTTCTATTTAATAGAATTTATCTTTTTAAATTTTAATTAAGCACTTATCATTTTTATAATTTTCTTAGCTTCCTGTACTTAGTTAATAATTATATAAAAAGTTTCAGAATTTTCTTTGCTTATTTAGTATTTATTAGAATTTAAAATAGTTAAAAAGTATTTAAAATAATAGTTAATTAATAATAATTAGATAAAAAGTGTAAAAAATATATTTTCAGTTTTAAAATAAGTTTTAGGTTATTTTAGATTTATCTAAGTCATAATTTCATTTTTCTAGGTTTATTTCTTATTTTCTTACTTTTTAGGTAATTATTTAATAGTTAAAAATAGTTTTTAATTAATAATAATTAAATAAATAGTCATAAAAATAATTTTAATTTTCCAATAATTTTATTTTATTATTAGGATTGTAAAAATATAATTTTCATATCCGTAGGCCTTTTATTTATCAAATCTCACTTTTTATTTCGTACGTTTACGTAAATTTAAATTAAACGTACGCGTTTTTAGATTTTAGACATTTCTAGGTAATTTGCTTTCTCGTACTTGTTCATATAGCTTATTTAAGCTATTTTCTTTTATTCCTTAGTGTTAATCATTCAAAACCCTTTTCTGTTCAATTATCACCCGATCACAGATTCGTTTTACTACAGTGTTCACACCTCGCTGGGACTTAACGACCCGGGGAAACACTAACTCCTTGGATAATTGCATTGTGCCCTAGATTGTTTGACTCTTGTTGACCATTTACTTGGTCGATATTAGTCGTACGTTTGGGGCCGATCAAATTTTGGCGCCGCTGCCGGGGAGGTGTGCTGCGTTGAACGAATTTGAAGTATCAGTGATTGTTGAATATAAATCCATTGTATATTTACCATCCTTGTCCATATTTTCATATTTTTCATATAAAAAACCAAAATTATCGTGAAGTTAATTGATTTGACGGATCGATTACCAAAAACATTTTTATTCAAGTTTTCAACGAACACAAAAAACCCAAAAATATTCATCTTTACCCTCTTACCCTTTTTGATTCTTTATCCCTTTACCCTCTATCCATTTGATTCTAAAGTTCTTATACCTTTCTTCTATGGCGTCTCTCGGGTACAAATGTTTTGATTGTAAAAGCCGGTTGATTGACAGCCATCGTTGTTCTAAGTGTGCGTGTGAGCGGTGTGGAAAGCATGCACCAAAGGATCGTGGATCTTGTTATTGGTGTGAATTATCCACTAAAGAGTCTCTCAAGGATTCTCAAAGTCCTTCCTACTACCCTCCACAGCCCGAGATACGTGCTATTAATGACAAACCGTCAAGAATCGATCCTAACCTTTCAGGATTTACGGTTAAAAGTTTGTCAAGCAAATGTACAGAACTTAGAACAGTGACTAAAACGAACGACTTGCCTGATCTTCACGTTTATCAAAAACCAGGGACCATAACGGAAGTGGTGGAAATTCCTAGCTCTCAGAGCACACCACTTGTCCCACCTCTGGATTTTATTCCTTGTGTTGGTTGTGGTGAGCCGCTTTTTGGTTTACCATGTCGTTGGTGTATATGTGAACAATGTGGTAATGATATTCGAGACGGAAGTTGTTTGTTTTGTGGTTCGAGGAATTCATTTTCTTATGATCCTGATCCGAACTCATTCAACGACTCTTCAAATTTCTCCAACTACCCATCACATTCATACGAGCAAGTATCATATTGTCCAAATCTCAATGATGCATCATATCAAAATACACCGAACTTTTCTTGTGAGTACTGTGGAGGTCCACATTTTAGCTCTGATTGTCAAACAGGGAATCCATTTCCTTGTAACAATTACGATGATCCATATCACGACCAACCTCCACAGTGCCAAATAACTCAAACTCTTCAGCAAACCCAGCAAGACACTTATCTAGAGCTTCTAGAGTTAGTGAAAAGAGCTGAGGAGTTTAATAAAAAAGCATTTCAGAATGCTCCCAGTTTTTCTTGTGTATATTGTGGGGGTCCTCATGATGATTATCAATGTCAACCTTCCGGTTTTGACAAATCCCCACTCCCACAATGTCCCGTCATTAAGAATTCACATGAGAAATCCATGGTAGAATTGTTAGCTGAAGAGTGGGCTGCTAAAATAAATTCCCAAGATGCATTTGAAAAATCTATTAGGGAATCAATTGCAAAAGAAAAAGCAGCCAGTTCTAGCTCTCAATTTCGTTTCATTCCTGATGACAGTGATGATGAAGATATCTTTGATGATGATTCATCAAGTTCATCAGTTGAAACTCAGTCTGTTGTTATCACACCCGAGGTTCCCACTAACTCTCTAAGCATGGGAGACGAGCATCTTGACACTGTTCCTGCAAAGGAATCGGACGAATTCATAAAGTCTAGTGTTGAGAATCTTGTCCCAATCCCAAGTGAGTCACAGGGAACTTTTGATCAAATGTGTGATATCCCTCATCCTCTTGATTTTTCAAAAGATCATATTGAGATGTTCTCCGATTCCACTAATGACGATTCTTTATCATGTGGAGACATCATTTATATGGAGGAATTTCCTTCTGAGCCAGTCAGCTTAGAAGAAGAGAATGATGAGGAAATTGACACTGAAATCAAAGATGAAGCTCTTCGAGCAACATTATTGAATGTCAATCTTCTCATCTCTAAAATTGAGGCTTTCAAAGAAAAATCCATTTCATCTCCTATCCCCATAAAGGATAGTGACATTTTTTCCGATGATTCTATTCCGGAAATGGAAGCCTTCCATTTTGATCATATGGGAGAGAAGATTAGTGGCAGTGCCACTTCTCATATTTCTCTCCCCAAATATGAATCATTTGCCTTCGAGGAGTTCTCCGATGAACTCACTCATATCATATCTCCGCCGGAGTATGATAACTTATACTTTGATCTTGACAAAGAAAATCTTTGTGTTCCGGAGGGAGATGTTCTCAAAACTGAGAATTTGATTAATATCAAAATTCCATCCCTCCCGGCCGAAATATGTCTTGATCATCCAATCTTAAATGATGAGATTCATGATACTGAAATCATGAATTCTCCTTCTGATGATGATGAGTTAGTCATGATTTTTATCATGACTTTCTTTCTTTTCTTCACCTACACGGTGACTTCTCCTGTTCTTCACTCCTTCGGGAATGAGGACACTATCTTTGATCCCGGCATTTTCATTTATCATTTATGAGCCGGATCTCTGTGTATATCTCATCGGTGTGGAACTTTCAAGTACTTCAGTGTTTATCCAAACATCTTGAACGAAAGTCCGATGGAGATTTTTTGTTCCACATGCTTCCCCAAGAACCAATGAATGCGGGGTCGAGTCAAGCTAGTGACTCGGTGAACAAAAACCTTAGCCGACAACATGGGTTTTCACCCATGTCTCTGACTTCTTTCTCTTTTCTAACACCCTAGTGTGGGGGTGTTGCCCCCACTGTTGTATATATGTTCAAAATTTTATATATGTTCAAAATAATGATAAATAAATTTTGTTGTGTTCCCACGCTTGGCCATTAGTATTCCCTTGCAATGTTCTAAGTGTCGGCATAACATCCGGTACTTTGAATATTGAGGGCAATATTCAATTCTAAGTGTGGGGGAGAATTCTGGCGAATTTGATCACATTTGTGCCCTATTCCTAGTTTCCCCGTTTTGGCCAAAAATTTTAAATTTTTTTTTCATTTGGTGGTAGTGCTTTGCACTAACACAAGAAATGGTTATCAGTCCACCTTGTCTAACCCACATAAGGACTTGCTAATCCTGAGTAAACGGCTACAGGTAAAGATATATCAAATCCGTTTATGGCTGACAATTTGCCAAAAATTGTATGGTTTTCGACTCACCATATCTTTATAAGTGAAGAGTTGGCTAGCCCGCAAGGTTATGGCTTGTGGTAAAGGCAAGTGGAAAAACCATAATTGGTAATCAGCTCACCAAAGATAATAACTGTATTTTATCTAAGAGTTGGCTAGTCCAGAAGCAAACGGCTTCTGGTAAAGACAAATCAAACCCGTTGACAGCTGATGATTTGCTCAAAATCATTTGGTTATCATTGTACCAAAGTATCACATACTAAAACATTGGCTACTCCAGAAGTAATGGCTTTTGGTAAAGAGATAAAATCCATTAAATTTTCAAAAATATTGCTAGGGACTAGCAATAGTTTAGTGTGGGGGATTTGATATGTGTCTAAATACACATATATTTTATATTGTTTAAACCCACAAAAACGACCAAAAGCACACAAATAACCATATAAATGTTACAAATATCATTGAAATGTGTTTTTGTGTATTTCAAATGCAAAAGGATTGAAAACAATTGAAAAGCAATCAATGTTTGCATAATTGGCAAAACTAGTCCCTCGAGTTTCAAAATTGACATAAAACACCCCTGGATATTTAAAAATTGGAAAATTAACATTCAGGGTCCTTTGGTAAATGAAACTTGGCAAGAAATACCCTTGGATCATAAGTTTGGAAAATTGGCAAATCAGGTCCCTCAACTTTGAAACCTGACACATTTGGTCCCTGGCAATTTTTAATTTTGGAAATTATCAAATATTTGGTCCTTGGGTTATCAAACTATGGCATGATTGGTCCCTATGAATACTTTGGATAAATTACAAATCAGACCCTAAACTTTTCGGTTTATACACTTTTGGTCCTTGTGATTTATGTTACTAAAACAAACCGGATCCAAACTAATACCCTTAACCCAACCCACTAATAAAACCCTTAACCCTTTATAAATAACCCAGCCCACACAATCAAACCTATAACCCGGCCCAACCATTTTTTTTACTAAACCCAGTATTCAATACAAGGGTTTGACTTAGTCAAACCCTTCTCCCTCACACTCACCCCGCCAATACCACCTCCAAAACCACCACCACCTGTCCTCCACCTTTCCACCTCAACCCCCAGCTGGCTACCAACTTCCCTCCACCTCCATAACCTCCCAAAATTCCTTAATTGATATAAACCTGCTCAAAAGACTTTGGCGCCAAAAATTACACATGGACGAATGGGATTTAATTGAGGCAAATGGATAGCTGGGATTCACTGTGAGGGTCCCTTGGAAGATATTTGAGGTATAAGAGAGCTCCAAGACAGAGAAAAAAGAGTAGTAGATTTTAGGAGTAGTGTAATTTTAATTTTACATGTCGACTAGATAGTTTTGTTGTAATTTCTTTCTGGGTTTTGTAGTTTTTGAATAATTCAAGTAATTTAAGTTGTAATTTAATCGTTTAATTGAAGTTATTTCAAGTTTTCTTGTTTACCTGAAATTCCCGCCAAAAGTTCTCTTCTTAGTTTTAAAGTTATAAGCTGTTTTACCAATTTAAATAAGCTCCTAAGAGCTTATTTGAGCTCTTGTAAGTGTATTAGAAGTTTGCTCTGTCCTAAATTCAGTTTTCATTTCAAAAGTCAAGAAAAGTCAATATTGGTCAAAGTTGCTGTACATTAGCTTATTTTAGTCTTATTTCCTTTTTCTGTGTTTGTTTGCTTAAATTGAGGTTAATGTAAGTTATTTTCCTAATTAGTATAAGCTTAAGTATAATTTTACTCAAAAACTCAAAAACAGTCAAAAAGTCAAATAGTGGTCATCAGCTTATTTGAAGTCATTTTAAGTTGAAAATCACTTTTCTCAGCTTTTTCAAGTCAGAAGGTCAATAATAAGTCAGGTCTTTAAGGTCTTTTTGTCCCATTCAGTTTTAAATTCAAATCAGTATTACTAAAGAGGGTGTTTGGGTTAATAGTCAAAGTGGGTCAATCTGAGACTTCACTGTTCATTTGCATTAAGGTCCACTTATTTTGAGCTTATAACAGCTTGTATAAGCTGCTTTCACTTTCATTTTTCTTGTTTTCAGTGTTGTTGTAGGTTAGCAGCTTGGAGTTGCAATCATAGCAAGTAAGCTGTCCTGACAAGCTTGTAATATGCTCATGTTTATTCTGAGCCCTTTGGCAACTTTTCCAGGTTCATATTCACCCTTTCTCAGTTTGTAGTATATCCCATAGGTCTGCATTTATGATTCTCTCATATTAGCCTAGTTAGTATTTGCAGCCTTCATGTTTTGTTTTTCCCAGTTTTCTCAGATTTTGTAATTTTTCTAGCTCACTCACATTAAGTTAGTAAAAGCTGTAATTCAGGGTTACTAAAGTTCACCAGCTCATCTATTGTTAGTATTTTTTATAAGATTTATAGATTAGCTTATAGCAGCTTATTACGGCCTTGAAATAAGGCAATTCTGCCCTGTGCACATCAGCATATGCTGACTCAGCTTATCCATCTGATCTTGGCTTCAATTGGACTTCAATTGAGCTTTTTGAGATGGGGC